>NW_024121555.1:686944-731968 GCF_016745375.1 Pimephales promelas
TATTTATTGAGATGAAACTTAATAAATTAAAATGAAATAATAAATAAAGTGACAAGAAAAATAAAACAAAACTATGATCAAAACAATACATAGGAGGATACAAAATTCATCCTATTTTTGTACATAGATTTAAGTCCAATTAAATGAGTTTATATTACTATTTATGTACACTTTAGGCCTAATGCAATCATAAATTATTTCCTAGTAATATTTAATAATATTATTTAAACATTATATTTCCTTTGTGTGTGTATTTGATGTATTTATTTTTACTTACATTCTGTTGCTTGGTGTTGTTGAGGTCATCCATCACAGCATCAGTTATTTTGAAGTAGACATCATTGACCTCTGCCTCGGAGAGAAAGGGTAGATCCTTAAACCTAGGATCAAGAGCTGATGCCATTCGCAGTGCATCCTGTTCATCAGCATATCTCTTTCCCAGTTTTTTTTCTATAGCAGCCTTGATACTCTTCACAGTTTGTGTGTCATCCAGGTGTTCTTCTGTGGCCATGCTTTGCATAAAGTGGTGCAATGATGGAAACAGTAGGCATGCTCTCCTCCGACATCACTAAGGTAGCATCCTTCATGGGCTTGAGTGCGTTGAGTACTGCTTCAGCACATGTGATGTCAGCATCAGTCAGTGTGAATATATCCTTCTCACTCTTGTGGACCTCTGTTGAAAGGAGTGCAGCACAGATGGCTGGCTGCTGCTCTAAAAATCTGTCCAAATCATATGAGCTGTTCCACCTTGTAACAAAGTCTGTGATTAATCTGTGCTTTGGTAGCCTGAGCAGGTCCTGATTTTGTTTAAGCTGGTGGCTAGCTGTGCTGCATCTGAAAAATGCGGTGACGCGTCTGAACCTGCCGAGTAGTCGATCCACTGATGGCACTTTCAGCGCTTTCTGTGAGGCGAGGTTAAGACTATGTGCAAAACACCGTATGTGGCTCATGCCGGCAAGTTCAGTCGCCACATGCATATTAGCGGCATTATCAGTTACTAAGACAGAATCTTTTATGACCAGACGCCACTCGGCAACGGCCTCTTTCAGTACGGCAGCGATATTCTCTCCGGTGTGGCTGTCGTACATCGCTCTCGTCTGCAGTACACAGGATTCCAGCTTCCATTCGTCAGTTATGTGATGAACCGTAATAGTCACATATGACTCAGTCGCCCTAGATGTCCAAGTGTCACATGTCAAGGCAACCTTCTCAGCTAAAGCTAGACATTCCAGCACGTTTGTTTTTATCTCCTTGTAAAGATTGGGCACAGCGATATCAGTGATGTGTTGCTGGGACGGTATTGTGTAACGGCTCCATTGTTTGCACCATATGACGGAAACCTTTGTTTTCAACCACACTGAGTGGGCGCATGTCTTTACAAATGAAATAAACTACCAACTGGGTTATTTTGCTTGCACGAGTTGAAGTCGTTGTTGTGCGTTTGAACTTGCGAAAGTGTGAGTTGTGAGGGGTCGACTCGTTTAGCTTGCTGTTCGCTTAACTGAGTGTCTGAATGGTGTCTTGCTAAATGTGCCCTCAAATTCGTGGTATTACCAGAGTACTTGATCTTTCCCAGACACAGTTTACAAACCACATGGTTCTTGTCGATGTCTGTTGAGCCCTCTTTACTCTCGAAACCAAAATGATTCCACACTTCAACACGGAAAGCAGCAGGAGCCGGTCTTACGCGGGGTTCAGCCATAGCTATGTTGTTAGCTTTTAGCAAAAAGTTAGACGCGGTTAGGCGAGAGACTAGTGGTGCGTCTCACCATAGCCATCTAGTGGTAGGGATTTAAACACAACATAAACTTGAACCATGAATATTTTTGCACGTAAACTAAAAAAATAAAATAAAATAGACATTGCGGTTTTGAAAATCGATACAGTATTGCAAAGTAAAATATCGCAATACTTAAGTGTATCGATTTTTTCTTACACCCCTAGTTCTCAATAGATTAAAATCGCTGTTATTTTAGTGTACCACGCGCTGCTCTAAGGGCAGGAGTTCAAATCGCTGTTATTTTAGTGTACTACATGCTGCTCTCAGGGCAGTACTCAATAGATATAAATCACTGTTATTGTAGTGTACTACGTGCTGCTCTCAGGGCAGGAGTTCTCAATAGATTCAAATCGCTGTTATTTTATGGCTCTTTCAGACTGCGCGATTTTCAAAGTAGTCAGGTCGCTGCTCTTTTCACACTGCATGACTATCTTGGCCAGCATTCAGTCGCTGCTGTGTTCACACTGGACGATGGATCGGCGACAGAAGGTTTCACACTGCATGACTTTAGAAAAATCGCCGACAGACTCTGTCTAGCACGCTGCACGCAAACTACATTTCACAACAAACACGCGTGAGATATGAAAAGGAAACAACGCGCGACACCACACGTGCAAGACCGGAGTTCTCACGTGAGACTTTTTTTTTCGACCCGGTTGTGGTACAGCTGGTGAAACAGACACGAGTGCTTCCTGCCAAATTTCTACTAATTTTTCTTCCATTTATTGTGTCCAAATAAACCGAGAAGAAGCTTTTTTTGTTGAAACAATGCCATATCATGTTGATATGTGATCTATAACTCCTCCCCGAACTCCCTGCTGCTCTGTATCTTGCTCTCTCACTGGCTGCCGGTGATCGCCGATGTAGTTTTCAGTCAAAACACTTTTCACACAGCAGGATTTTGAATCGCCGACAGGTCCAGATATTTAGCATGCCAAATATCTCACGGGCGTCGGCGACTCGTCGGTGATTCTCTCAGTTCGCGTCTTTGTTCATTCACACTGCGTGATTGTCACTCGCGTGAACGAGCGCCGATTTGCCTGTGATTTCGGGCATTTGTCGGCGATTTCTCAAAACCTGTCGGCGAGCCAAAATCGTGGCTAAAATCATGCAGTCTGAACTCGGCATTAGTGTACTCTGCACTGCTCTAAGGGCAGGAGTACTCAATAGATACAAATCAGTGTTATTTTAGTGTACTACACGCTGGTCTCAAGGCAGAAGTTCAAATTGCTGTTATTTTACTGTAGTACGCGCTGCTCTCAGGGCAGAAGTTCAAATCGCTGTTATTTTAGTGTACTACGCGTTGCTCTCAGGGCAGGAGTACTCAATAGATTCAAATCGCTGTTAGTGTACTACACGCTGCTCTCAGGGCAGAAGTGCTCAATAGATTCAAATCGCTGTTATTTTAGGCAAGGCAAGGCAAGTTTATTTATATAGCACATTTCATACACAATGGCAATTCAATGTGCTTTACATAGAAGAAATTAAAATAATCAAAAGAAATCAGAATAATTAAAACAGTTTAGGATAAAAAATATATATATATAATGGGCTATGTGCACAACCGTAGTTTCGAACTTCCGCTTTTGTCAGAAGTTGGCGTATCAGTTTCCGGTCTACGACTGGTCATCCGCATCCACTAATAAACAAAGAAGATGAGTGCTGCTGTTGTACGAAAAAAAGAGTTTTTAAACACATCTAAGTTTCTAAGAACTGTAGGTGGATCTAACCTCCGTTTCACACCAGTTTGTAGTGTGTGTTGCGGTGCAGGAGCGTGCTGTTAGTGCGTTCACATATTATGATGCGTTTGCACAGTGAATAACTGATCCGCCGCTGTACAACAAACACATACTTAATATTTTTATTATTTTTTGCGCGTCAGTCAAAATGTCTATTGCAGCCACTGCGCACGAAGGTTGGTGTTTATCAGGAAGCAGTAGAAGCTCAAATGGCTGTTAGCGACTTGAAGCAGAGCAAGTGCCGCACAGCAGTCTCCTAACGCACCATGTAAACAGGTTAGGGCTTTCACTTTTCACTAATGTGGTACATATAACAGCAGCACAGCGATCGTTTCCACACCGAATCTATTTCTGCTGTGCTGCAAACGCTGGTGGTCAAAATGATTGACCTGAAAATGTAGTAATTTCACCATAAATGCGTTTAATTAAATAAAATGTAGTAATCTCACCATAAATGCACCAGGCGACAGAATGAACTCGTCTCGATCGTGGAGGTGGAAAAATAAGTTTTGTGACATGCAAGATCTATTGTTTTAAAATTAAGATGCAAACGAAAAGGCAAGTCGGCTGCTTTTGTCAATTTCAAGTTTTAATTTAAATTATTTGCGATTTTAATATAGGAAATATTTGACCACTTGCTTGAGCAACTTGTAATGCATGGAGTAACTTACATTGTTTAAATTGTGTTTAAACGTGCATACTAAGAATCGCAATGCTGACACAACTTTTTGTTTTTAAAAATAAGTTGCAGCATAACTTCTGGACTTTAAATAAAAACATTAAGTATGTGTTTGTTGTACAGCGGCGGATCAGTTATTCACTGTGCAAATGCATCATGTGAACGCACTAACACCACGCTCCTGCACCGCAACACACACTGCAAACGGGTGTGAAACGGACGTTAGATCCACTACAGTTCTGAGAAACTTAGATGTGTTTAAGAACTCTTTTTTTCGTACAACAGCAGCACTCATCTTCTTTCTTTATTGGTGGATGCGGATGACCAGTCGTAGACCGGAAACTGATACGCCAACTTCTGACAAAAGCGGAAGTTCGAAACTACGGTTGTGCGCCTATAATAATAAAACAATTGACCTTATGCACAGCTGCACTACTTCCTGAACTTAAGCCAGCTCCTTGTTTCCTTTCTGCCATTATTGGCCAAATTGATTAATTCAGGTGTTTCTGATTATTGTTGCCATGACTACTGAGGTCAGGCACACCTGGATAAATCAATTTTTCCAATAATGACAGACAGGAAACAAGGAGCTGGCTTAAGTTCAGGAAGTAGTGCAGCAGTGCATAAAGCCAATTTAGAATCGAAAATAAAAATGAAGTGCAGTAACAGTCGGACGAACAGTGGCACAGTGCTCATTCAGTAAAGGCACAGCTAAACAGATGTGTTTTGAGTCTGGATTTGAATGTGATCACTGTAGGAGCACACCTGATCTCCTCTGGAAGCTGGTTCCAGCCGTGGCTGGCATAGTAGCTAAAAGCAGACTCTCCATGCTTAAAGTTAACCCTTGGTATTTCTAGCTGATGTGATCCTAATGATCTGAGTGATCTGTTGGGTTTATATTCAGTGAGCATATCTGCAATATATTGAGGTCCTAACCCATTGAATGATTTATATACCAGTAATAATACTTTAAAATTAATCCTAAATGCAACTGGGAGCCAGTGTAAAGACTTGAGGACTGGTGTGATATGTTCATATTTTCTGGTCCTGCTCAGAATCCTGGCAGCAACGTTCTGTATGAGCTGCAACTGTCTTATGGTCTTTTTAGGAAGGCCAGTGAGGAGGCCATTACAGTAATCCACCCTGCTGGTGATGAAAGCATGTACAAGTTTCTCTTGTACAGTCTTAACTGGAAACAAAGCATCTAATTCTTGCAATATTTTTCAGGTGATAGTATTCTGATTTAGCTATTGATTTGACATGACTACTGAAACTAAGGTCTGACTAACAAGACACACCAAGATTCCTGACTTGACTTTTTAGTTGTTACGCCCGTTTCACACATACTCCGTTTGCAGTGCGAATACGGTGAATATTGCGGTGCGTATTCGGTCCAGCAGCAGTACGCGCTTTCACATACTGCATAACTGATCCGCGGCTGTACCACCCAAACACATAGCCTAATCTCTATTTTTATTTCAAATTAAGAAGTTATGCAGCAACTATTGTTAAAATTGTCAGCATTGCGATTCTCTTTATACACTTTAACAAACTTAAATGGACGCATGCACGTTTAAACACAATTTAAACAACGTAGGCTTATAATTCCATGCATTTAACCATGTATTTATATTAAAATCGCAAACATTTTAAATTAAAACTTAAAATTGAGCTGAGCTGACTCTCGTCAAAAGACCTGACTCTCGTGCCTTTTCTTTTGCATTTAAATTTTAATACAATAAATCTTGCATGTCACAAAGAACTTGTGTTTCTACCTCCACAATTGAGACGAGTGTCGTTCATTATTGCCTTGCTGAGGTAAATTGTAGTTTTCCTTCCTTAAAACCCTGGTCTTAAATTAAAAAGATTAAAAGAAGTATTTAATTAAATGCTTTTATGGTGAGATTACCACATTTAATTGAATTAAATGTATTTATGATGAAACTACAACATTTCCAGGTTAATCTGTGTTCATTTTGACCACAACCCGTGTGCTGTCCCTTTATTTCTGCGTTTGCAGCACAGCAGAAAAAGACTCGGTGCGGAAACGATCTCTGCACTGCTGTATACGCACCGCAACTGGAACAGATCGACGGACTGCATCCACGTGCAGTGTGAAAGACTCTCACCTGTTAACATGGCTACGGAAAAAAAATACGGACCGCATGCACAGCAAACGGAGTATGTGTGAAACGGGTGTTAGACCCCTAGCGTCAAGGTGCATTCACCTTGAGAACTTTATCTTTGTTTCCAAACGCAATGACTTCAGTTTTGTCTTTGTTGCAGAAAGTTTTGACACATCAAACTGTTTACTTCATCAATGCATTGGCACAATGAGTCAATGGGGCTGTAGTCGTTAGGCGATAGGGTTAAGTAGAGCTGTGTGTCGTCTACATAGCTGTGGTAAGCAATTTGGTTCTTTCTCATTATTTGGCTCATTTGGAGCATATACAGGTTAAATAGAGGGGATGCATTGACACGTGACTTTCCTGCCGGAACAACCCCCCTCAGCCTGACCGAGTGGCAAAAGATCTGCTGCGTGACTGGATTTAATAGGGGAAACTGCGGAAATGCGACTAAATCGAACAATTTTATCCATTTAAACTAAATGTTGGAATCAATATAGTGTTCCTTACAACTTACTAAAGATCCAGTGATCCATGGATATTGACATGCAGCCAGGAATCGTGTTGCCTGACATTTATGTTTGCCTGATTTCGACAAATTTGCCTGTGAACGCTTTATTTAAATATAATATAGGTAGGTCTAAATCCGGGTGATCACTTATATCAGTGTTATACATAGCCTATATATGAAGAGTTCAGATGCAAAAGCCTCTAAGTGCCATTTGAAATGTTCTTCTAGAATGATCATTTTTATCTAGCCTGTATATTTAAGTTCAGTAATTTCACTTAAATTGCAATGAAGATTACCTATTTTATTGTCATTAAAGTGAAATTACTGAACTTAAATATAGCGAAATAAATAGCGCGAAACCACTCCGACTTGTCCGCCTAGCTGCGTTCGGTGGACGGAGCCGCCGAGAAAGGATATACAGCTGTGCCGCCCGTCGAGGACCTGGTCGCTGCTCACCTTTGCCCGCCCTCTGATAGATGGCGTTCTACCCCTACACTTCCTTCGAAAGCGTGCAGAGCGACCTCCACTTTTCACGCTCGCGCTTACGCCGCCGTCGGACAGCCCATCCTCACTGATTTAAGGAGCGCGACGGACCTCTCCCTTCGCGCCACCAAGCCGCCGCACAAGCCCTGGGGAGATATATGGCCGCACTCTGTGTTGCTGAGAGACACTTATGGCTCATGCTCGCCGACATGGGAGACTCAGAACGCGCCGTTTTCCTCAACGCGCCTATCTCCCAGACCGGCCTCTTCGGATCTGACGTCATGGGCATCGTTGATCGCTTCTCCGAGGTACAGAAAGCCACCCAGGCCATGAACTTGTTCCTGCCCCGCCGCGCCAGCACTTCCTCAGGCCGTTCTCGCGAGCCTCCTGCCAGAACCCGGCAACAGCGCCCGCCTCTAGTAGCAGAAAACATAAACACGCCCACGAGCGTGTCCCCTCTCTGCTCGCTCTGTCTCACGGCCCATAAACTCCTCTCTGAGTGTAAGTCCCGTTGCCACATACACTTTTAAGCGTGCCCACACACAGTGTCCAGCCCGCTATGTGCAGCAATCAGGGCAACATTGCTATCCAGCCGCTAGCCGCGTTCTTCAAAGCGTGGGAAGCCATCCCCAGCATTTCCCCATGGGTTCTAAGCATTATAAAGAACGGCTACCTATACCTACCGGCTATTACAGTTTCGTCGCCGCCCGCCCCGTTCCCGCGTTCGGCTCGAATCCGCTGGTTTCAGAGGGGCGTTACCATGGGAACCTTTTCTCACCGAAAAGTCATCTCGACAGATGCATCCAACACGGGTTGGGGTGCGGTCTGCGAGGGCTCACCGGCCACCGGAGCAGATATCTTCAGAGCAGATATCTTCACTCAAACTCACGGCACGATCTGGCATCCCCATCCACAGCGCTGGGCACTTCATGCATCAATTTGCCAGAAGGAGTTCTGAACATGATCAAACACGCCAGAGCGTGTTTCCCCCCTGGGATGCTTAGTGGTTACATAGCGCACACGGCGTTGAGGAGGTGTTCCCGTAGCATAAGCTAGCTTACGCAATACGAGAGAACCTCTCGTAAGAGAACGAATCGGTTACCTAACGTAACCTCGGTTCTCTCTAGATGAGGGAATGAGTATTGCGTTCCCGGCCGTGCTTGCGCCACTAGTGTTTTCGTTTCACGCTGAAAGAAATTGTTTTAACAGCCTAGGGAAAGCATATTTATACACTCAGGCCACGCCCCTTTTGGCAGGCTCTGACGTAATGAGCGAGCGCCTGCCGCTCATTGGGTGCGGGTTCAGCGCCGCTCTCCCATAGGCTCGTGTATTTCTCTCTGAACGAACCAATGAGCTGCTAGTTAGCCCGCTCATGGTCTGCCTCAGAGGAACTGTGTTGACAATGATTACAAAATTATGGAATAATTTTTGTTTTTCTTTCCCGTAGCGTAAGCTAGCTATACTCGTTCCCTCATCTAGAGAGTTAGGTAACCGATTCGTTTTGTAATCAATGTTATTAATGTTATTAAGTCTCATCGTATAAGCTACAGTTCAGGATATTTGTAAATTAGATTTAAAGGGGTCATATAATGAAATTCACTTTTCATTTGGATAAGCCCACATAAGCAGAGAGCAGTCTCTTTTCTTTCGTTTTGAATGGTTTTGTTTAAAAGTTGACATTTCAATAAATATATTTCTCAAGTCTGTGAGGCTAAGATACCTTATACACTGACTTTCGGTTCATGAGACGAGCTTCAGTTCACGTGCTGCCGCCTCCGTGTCGTGATTAGGCCTAGCCTATCCTTTGTCTGTAATTTATTTCTTATTATTAAATCCTGGTAATTGGTTGATGAAACATTGATTTAAATTAAGATAAAATTATTTCCAAATGAAATTCACTTTAAAGAAAGGCTTTGTTTCTGTTTAGGCTCTGTGAAAGTTTTACTGCTGCTTCCAGAGAACGGTCATGTCCGTATCATTGTTTTTTCCTCATAAATGCGAACACGGAAAATAAAATAAAAGATTGTATGTTCTGGGGAGTCAACCCTTATTCATCCGGTAGGTATTACTTTTGGTTTGTGCGGTGTGTTTCACAAAGGCCTATTTAGGCTATTAAAAGATTTAATTATCTGGGAATTATGGATCTCCTCCATAACGCTGAAATTGCCCAATTTTAAATAATTTAGTAATAATTTCACTAGTTTTGTGGTGTAGGTCTAATTATTTTATAACGTTAACTTCAAATAATACTAATAGTAATTTAAAGATGTGGAGGATAACTCCGGGATTTGAAGGGACGTTGTCATGATTCTGCCTTCTTGTCTTTGATTTTCTCTAGTCGTTCTCTACTCTCTGGCTGCCAAGACCCTGTCTGATTATTTGGCCAGTCTGGTCAAGATCCTCGAAGTGCCTGTCCTGTCTTGTCCCGAGCCCACTGTGTCTGTAAGCGCTGTCCCTGAACCCGCTGCTGTAAGCGCTGTCCCTGAACCCGCTGCTGTAAGCGCTGTCCCTGAACCTGTGTCTGTAAGCGCTGTCCCTGAACCTGTGTCTGTAAGTGCTGTCCAGACAGGAACAATACTAAGACACGAGAATTTAGTCAAGACAAAAAGGGGAAAACAAAGCCCACGAGGGGGCAAAACAAGACTGGGTAACAAACACTAGACTGAAACTGAGGTCAAGACAGGAACAATACTAAGACACGAACAGACTCTGGATTAACAGTTAACTCAAGGGATTACTCACTGCAAACTTCACAAAACAACAAACAGATCTCACGGCAGGTTTCAAACAATGAACCGACACAGGACAGCAAACACAAGGGGATATAAAGGGGAACACTAATGACCAGGACAGGTGAAACTGACTAGACAATAATCACAAGACTAGGATAACAAGTTCATTGTTTGAAACCTGTTGAAACCATCTGTTTGTTGTTTTGTGAAGTTTGCAGTGAGTAATCCCTTGAGTTAACTGTTAATCCAGAGTCTGTTCGTGTCTTAGTATTGTTCCTGTCTTGACCTCAGTTTCAGTCTAGTGTTTGTTACCCAGTCTTGTTTTGCCCCCTCGTGGGCTTTGTTTTCCCCTTTTTGTCTTGAATAAATTCTGTGTTGAGCAATCAGTCTGCTTTTGGGTTCGTCTATCCTCCCACTTCATAACAGACGTGTCGTGATTCTGTCTTCTTATCACACCGCGACACAGGTTAGTGGATCTGAGTGTTGCGATCGTTACAGCCTTACATGTATTCTTCTTGCAGATAAATAAACCCACAAAGCAGGTTAGAAGCCTCCAGTGAGTTCAACACTTTGAGTTCAATGTTTCAGCGGATAGGCTACCCGGAAAATGCTCAGAGCTGACAAGGGGAGTTGAGAAGAGCAATGTTTATTTCAGCGAATTTAAAGCTTTGACAACTTTAATCATCATTTAAATACTTTTACTCAATTATCTGGACTACGAAACGTTGGGAGATTATTTTTGAGTGTCTGTTCTTTGAAATTAGCAAAAAAAATTTTTTTTGTTATTTCATTGTTTTTCCACATAATCGGCCCATATCTTAAAGCTAGGGTATACGATTTCAAAGATTGTTTATTATTAATATCCTCGTTTAGATGCTGGTTATGGTTATATAGTACACAGTATGGTTATATATTCACTCTATTGGCTGTACAGCCGCAGAAAAGTTGACCAATGTAAGCTGTGCGGCCGAACAGCTTATATTGGTCAACTGCTCTCATCCAATCACCAGCTCCACTTGAAACTCCGCCTGGCGCTCGCGTCTCCAACCCAACCGCACCCGCCCCCCTCCGTGCGTGAGCAAACAGCTGACAGACTGTCTATGGTAGCTAGCTAGTAGCGTCAGATCAGCAATGGATAAAGCAATGGATAAAAATATAAACGACAACAGCAAGCGGCCCCTGCTTGCCTCTACTGTAAAGTTTGGACGCAAGAGAAAGTCTGTGGAGGAAAGATCAGAGATTAAAAAGAAATGTGAAGAACGGCTGACTCTAAGTAGGATAAATATAGCGTCCTTCATTGACCATTGGAGAAAGCTTCAGGGAGATCTGGGGCTGAAAACGACGCTGACACGGATTACTTTTTGTTGAGCAGGTAAACATTTATTTATTCTTTTATGGTGTGACGTGTTACGAGGCTTTTTATCAGTTTGACAACTTGCTCATGCTGCTGGTCGGCATTGGAATGTTAGCCGTTTAGCATCGCCGATCGCGGTTCAAAGTAATTATATTTCTTGTTCGAGGTTTCTGTTCGAGCCGATCGGAATTTGAACAAGATGCGCTGCGTGCTGCAATAACAATTACTGAAAATCTTAGCAATACTAGTAGTATTATAATGGTGGTGGGGAGTTTAGAACATTTCATGTGTTGCTAATCTTGTGTTGACGTGAACTCAAACGTGACATACGTCAGGGATCAGGTAGCGCAGAGGGGAGGGGGGTGTGTGTGGAGGGGCGGGATGAGTTTTTTAAAACTTCCCTACCGTCTCGACCGATTTTTAACATCGTATACCATAGCTTTAAAATGGAACGTTGCGACTTCCGACTCATTTTGCCAGAGCGGGTCACATATGTTTATGCCACAAGAGGGCACTAAAGTGCAGGCTAGTGGAGGACACGTTTGCAGCATTATGTTTGTCCAAGTTGATTTACCTTAGTTAAAAAAACAGAAATATATATTATTAAATATATATATATATATAAAACAAATATATAACTCCCTGCTGTTCGACCTTGAGACTGATGTATCTACAGCTGAAAATAAAGATGACTCATCTCTATCGTCCACTCTTGTCTTTTGAATGCAACGCTGTCTGAAACATAACTCAACATAACATAATGTCACTTTGTTTTATCTTTGTATGTACTGGCAGGGTAGAGTAACTTACTGAGATGTACGAACGCTATGTATTTGCTGATGTATATACTCAGTTTGCAATAACATAATAACCATAACTTGTTCATTATAAATGTGGGATTATGAATTTATATTGAGAATGCCGTACATAGAAAACATGCCGTAGTGTAACTCACCCTGAGTGTAAACTATAGTCACATCCATCGTGAAGCGTGCAAGCAATTTGCAAAGATTAATATAAAGGTTAAAAGATTTTTTTTTTCAAGAGCAGCTTCTTAGCAAAACCAGCTTTATACTGACCCTCGTTTATAAAGCAGTCTGGTGAGAAATGATTTGCAAATCACGCAAACATGAAAGCATGGACATTGCTCGTGGGGAATATTCCCTTCGAAAACAAAACTCAGCACTGTGTCTTCAGTGGTTCAGATTTAGGAACACCCAAATGACTGCTGTGATCGTTATTGCTACCAAGAACAAAACACCACAATCGCTTAGAAGCCATTCTGCTCCAGCATATCAACAATGATGGACTATGATGTCAACTCGCTCAGGGCAAAGTGTCATCATAGTCTGTGTTGAAATGCTCTGTGTTAAAACACTGCTGTCAATCATCATCTTGGGAGGGGCGTCCAATTTAGTGACGTCACAAAATAGAATGGCTCAATTTGAGGCAGGGGAAAACATAAGGAGATTAAAACAAAAACACTAGAAAGATTTTTAGCATTATATGATGGTTGTGTACAGGCACCGCCAACACAATCTGTATTTCAGTACAATAACATTGAAAAAGTGCATGCACCATTATATGACCCCTTTAAGTATTATAGTTCCACTACCTTATAATCAGGTTTGAGTTCATGTGTAATAGGCAGACTCTGCATCTCTCAGCTGAATAACTAAACGAGAAAGTAACTTCAGCGTAGGATGGATCCTGTCATGATTCTTGAAATATTATCATGACAGGCTGTCGGGGAGAAATGGAAAATAATTCACACTGAAGAGTTTGGCTATGGTCCCTCCCTCTTTCCTCGTGTCTCTCTTTCTCTCTCTACTAATGGTAAGAAGTCGCTCTGAGTTCCTTTGGAAAGGCATTTCCATGGTTACTGATGTAATATGCAATCTGCCACAAGCTAAGTGGACATAGAGGAAGGTGGCGTGATGAATGATGAGGTCTAAGCGTTGACATGTAAAAGCGGAAGCATATCACACACTCAAAAACTCACAATTTAACTAGCATGAATAAGTGAATGAGTCTAGCACTGGACCACATATTAAACAGCTTTGAAACTGATAACAAGCATTCCATTACATTTAAGGAATTCAACAACTTAGTATAAATCTACAGAAATCAATACATATCTAAAGACATTCAATTATTAACCCCCCATCCCTGGCAGTCTTTCTGCCATTGAAGAATGTACTGATTAATGTACTGGTCATCCTTTTCCATGCAATTAAATTAAAAGGACTCAAAAGTACCAGAAAATGATCATAAAGTGCTTATATTACAAAACTTCCTTTGTGTCCAGAGCAACCTGGAATTGGTTATTCACTGTAAATCAAATCATAGTTTTCCTTTCTGTATAATTTAGGCTACATTTTATTTGAGTTTTGGGAACTTCATCAACTGACTCATCAACATAATGGCCCTCATTTATCAATCTTGCGTAGAAACGGGTGTATGTGTTGGCGTAAGATTATGCTTAGACTCCTCTCACCGCCTGATTTATGAAGATGTGCGTACCTTTTTAAATCCAGGTGTACGCAATGCCTGCCCTTGATAAATCTCGCGGTCGAAAACGATCGTCATTAAAATAACACACCCCTAAATATTCAAGTCTCCATTCCCCCCACGCCCTCATTTTACGCCGTGGACACATGGAAGACGGCAAAGAAGAGAAACTTCTCCGACGTGGAGCCGAAATGTCCTATCACAATGCATTATTTTACAGCACGTCTTTTGAAATTAGCATTCAATTTCGAATCACGTCACATGTATAATAGTGATGATGATGATGTGATGTGAAGTACTGAAGTACCATTCATTCACATTAATAAGTGCATTACAATTTGTAATAGTATTCTTCTTATTATTATGATTTGTATTAATGATGCTTATTGTTATTTAGAAGAAGGATGTCGTTATTATTGTTTGTATTATTATTATCATTTAAAAGAAGAAGAACGTATTTTTTATTATTTTGTCAGTCTGAATTATTTTTTGGTCATTGAAAGCCTTTCATTAGGCTACCGAACCCAGTCCGTGCACACCTGCCGGGGATAATCCTGAAACGTCAGGGTAAAGTGGGCTCGCAACTGAAGGAATACATATGCTTACAAATCAAATGCTTTGGTAAAGTCACACAAATTAAACATTGAAGTCCACGTTACACAAAAATAAATACTGAAGTTTATAATTACTATGTTGTTTTTTTGTTTGTTTGTTTTACAGTGGGTCATAATATATCATATCTTTTAGTTTGTCAGTGCGTTTTGTGGTGTTGGGAATTTTTCTGCGCATTTCCTCACTAACTCAAAACGTGCGTACACCACCTCCTGAGCGGGTGTAGGATTCGAGCGTGCCGTACGCCCCCACGTCCATATTGATAAATCTCAAACTCACCGTGGTTTTGAGTGTACGAAAGGTGTACGCTGGAAATTTGGTGTACGCACTTTTGATAAATGAGGGCCAATGTTTATCATTAATCAGTCATCATGACTTCCCTCATAAATGAATCAAGGGGAGCTTCCAAAGTGAATAACGTCTTACATTTCATTCGGTTCTTTACACAATGCTATGGTCTCTCTTCAGAAGACTTAAAGAATAGAACCCCCATATACTGTAGACCACTTCTAAGATTTTTTTTGGTGCTTTTTCATTCTTTTTTTTTTTTTCATTTTGTAACTTGACAGCTCCACTTACTAATTTTATTCAATTTAAAAGAGTGTTTTTGTAACGAACTACAGGGAACAGAGGAATCCATTTGCAGCTTTTATTAATCAGAGTCGTACAGGCAGGATCGAGACGAGGCAGACAAGACAGCAGGATAATCCAGTACACAGGCAGAGATCAGGGCAGGCAGCAATAATCGTAACCAGGAAACAGTCCGAGTTCAGGCCAGGCAGATAACAATCGTAGAAGAGTCAAACAGTCCAAAGTCCAAAAACCAGAAAACCAGAATCAGGGTATAAACGCTCAGAAATGATCACCGGGGCAAATCAAGACTTCGCACTGGTGTGGTGTGTGAAGCTGTCTTTTATGGGTGTGTGCAAATGCAGTGCAGGTGTGATGCGCAATCAGTCCCAGGTATGAGGCATGATGGGAATTTGAGTTTAAAGCCAATGATCAATATTCCGGGGAAGGCTCCCTCTGGTGGCGGAGAGGAGGCGGAGCGGGAGCCTCCACTGTAACAGTTTTCTTTCAAAATTGTAGGACAGAGAGTTCCACCTGAGAAAGAACATCATATAAGTTTGGAACAACATCAGGGTTAGAAAATGATGAGAGTTATTTTATTTTGGTATGAACTGTTCTATTATGTACTACTTAATGGTATTTTATTTTTTTTAATTTTTATTATTATTATTTGCACTGATTACTCATTAGCTGTGAAAAATAATAAGATTTGAATGTAATGTTTCATATTCAGACCTAGCCTGACCCTGTTAAATACTTTCTGTAAAATAAATCATTTCAGTTAGAATTCCTTAAAGGGAAATTTCAAAATTCACTTCTTCCTTTTCAGTGCCGGAGGGATACTTAATGGCTTCTCTCGGTGATTTGTCAAATTCAAAACATTAGCCCTCATTCACAGCCCGAGTTAAGCTGAAATCTAATTCCTCTTAATGGCTGGCTGTGCATGCACTACACTGTTAGCGGGGAAGAGGAGCAACAAAACAGAGTAAATGTGCTCATCGCTCTTCCTGACTGTCTTGATTAGATTAAAAGCTGTAAGGCTCCCTTATTGCCTCTGATCCAGGACCAGCATTCACATCTTAAGTATAAATCTTACTTCTTATGAGGCAGACTTCAAAACCATTCTGAGATCAGTGTGATAGGGCAAGTTAATTTAAGGTTAAGTGTTGTATCTGCTGGCATTTCTGGTGAAAATGACCTAGTTGGACACAAAGAGAATGGTGATACGCAGTGATACAGAGTTCACTCTCAGCAGCTGGGCAGCCAGCTGTGATTTTTTAATATGCTCATTTTTTGAAATGGTTTGCTTCCCATCACCAGCTCATTTGACTAATGTAAGTCAATTATATGGACACAAGCAGCCAGTGCCATTAAAGATACAGTGAATGACAGCCTTTTTTGTGGGGGATGGGGTGACAGAAAGAAGAAATGTAATAATACAATTTTCAGTTCCCTGAATTTGTAACAGATGTAGCACCATCTTGATTCCTAAGCCATATTTGTCATGTCGTGCTTCCAGCTTGTTTAGCTGGTTGATGGTGGACATGTGTGCAGCGCTTAAGCACTATTAGATGATTGTTATTGGATGTTATTGGATAGACTATCTATTAGGAATGTAAGCTGAGCAGCAGCCATACATTAAGAGCACTTTATGTAACATCACCTATTGTATGGTGTAATACTTGTACAGACATGATCATCTACTTTGCAGCACCTATCTCAATTAGGAAAATTCTCATAAAACAGATGGACTCTTTATTGTGTTAAATCATTAAATCATCATCCCGAGTCTTTAATAGACATTGTTAGACATTGCATCCAGAGGGACTGATGCAACAAGAAAGCGGAGAACACAGCTGACAATTCTTGCTGTGTATGACAAAATGATAAAGAGATATTTATGTTTATTTATTTTTTATATTTTTTGCCCTATCAGAGAGATTATTTTTGCCCCTTTCACTAAGGGGATGAACATACAGCAATGATTTATAGGGAATCTGAGGCATGACATGCCGAGCATAGCAACTTTTTAGTGGTCCAGAAGATGCAACTGAAATTGGGTTACTCACAAAATGCAAAGGACTTCGTTTCAGCCTTACAAACTCAATCAGTCATCCTATCTCTGGAGGTAATTTTAATAATGTCACATGACAGGGCTACTCTTTTAAGCTACTCTTTTGGGAATTTTTCAAAATACAGCATCCTTCAAATACTTGGACTGTAATCTCTGGCAAGATACAGGCAGGGAAAAAAGATTAGATTTAAAATAGCAAGCCATCTGTGTAATGTTTTATTTTATAATATCAGTGATTAGATGGATAATATGGTTACAGTCATGATCCAGCAACATGTAGTGGACTACTGGAATTAGGACTCTTTTTTTCTTTTTCTAGTGTAATGTATATGTCTCCGTTACTAATGTAACCCTCGTTCCCGAAAGGGGATACCCATCATACAGTGATGGTCAGCAACAGGGGAGACGGAATGTAATGATTGTGATCCCTGTGGAATTCGCCATGGTTTCTGCCATATCCAGCACCCTAGGCAAGACTCTCAGACCCCCAACTGACTGGAAGGCCTGCGTAGGGGGAGTTCAAATTGCTGTTCTGTTATACCCCACACAGTGGAACTCTTGGATAACTCTGGGAAAGTGTGCCTTTCCAGGGGAGAGGGACACTGCGGAAGACAGATCCTGTTGGAAGGGAGGTAACGTGTAAAATATACATATGGATTCGCCGGTAGTACAACAAGGGGAGGCTACACCGGACAGTGACAGAAAGACACAGGCTCACCGCAGGGAGCTGGTCATGGAAGAAAAAGCATATGGGATCAGCCTAGTAAAAGTTATACAAGCATAGGAGCACTAGGCCTGGCGTTGGATGCTTTGCAAAGTCTGACTGCCGAAGGGGTGCGGAGGAACTCTACAGGGTTCGCCTAAAACTAATCTAGGCTAAATCTAGTTTTAGTCTAGACTAAATTTAGACTAAAAACTTTCTTCTTTTTTACCTGGCAATCACATATGGCATTATACATTTCTATTATTCAAATCAGTTAAATGATTATTAGGCTGCATAGATTAGGTCAGCCAGAACTGGGGACACTTCCCTATGTAGGCTACTTGTTACATCATAAGAAGAATGGCATCTACACTAGGGGTGTAACGGTACATGTATTCGTATTGAACGGGTTCGGTTCGAGGCTTCCGGTTCGGTATGCATACAAACCGAACGATTCCTTGGACCACTTTTCCTGCCGACAAAATTCGTGCTGACGCAGCCACCACACCATTGCACAACATCAAATGGCAATCCTGAAAAGGACGCAGTGCCACGCCAGTTGCTCTTTTATAAGAAGAAAGTACTCTTTTAACACTCTGGGGTCGGCAATCACGCAATCTGCTCGCTTTTTTCTTATCAGTGCAAAACAGACTCAAAATACTCTGTTGAGTTGTCTGTCACATCATTAAAAACTGTTAAATGTCGTCTTTTATGTGTGTATGCTCATAATAAAAACAAAATGTTGTGTTTTTCATAAAATAAAGATAATAAACATGATGCGCTTTCTGACGTTTCTCTGAATGTGAAGTTCATTCTTAAACCCAACATAAAAGACCTGTTATTCAGCAAAGGTTTGTCACACGGACAGGGCCGTGCAGAGACAAATTCAGGAGAAAAACCATCAGATTACCTTCATCGTCTTCATACAGCACTGAGCTCTGTTGTGAGAAGGAATGGCTTTTCCGCCACTGACATGGACAGGCAACTTTTGAGACTGTTTAGCCGGGGATGTTGAAATAATGCTCTTATTGTAATCCTCCAGCTTGAACAACGTAAGAGCACCCCACCGCCCACCCCACCCCACTATTTCCAGAATTCCTGATTATGTTGCGCACCGAAGACAACCGCCAAGCCACTAAAAGTAAGAGAATGAGACAGCACCTTGGAATTAAAGTGAAGGTTCCATCCAGTGTGCAGGCTACATGTAATCCTTGTTTGACCCAACTTGACTTCCCTGTGGTAGAGGATTAGTCCTTCTGCAGTTGTACGACCTCTGCAAAAGCAAATTGCTGAAGCAAAAATAGCAAATCTCATGGCCTCTAAAGAGGAGAAAACTGTTCAAGAAAAAAAGAGGTCAAAACAAATTCAGAAGCAAGACAAGAAACAGGTACAACAAAATCCTGCTGCCAATTCAAAGCCTAGACCTTGGTACAACTTCAGATGTGGCCATATCGTCTCCTCCTGTGGTAATCCTCCGAACTCAATATTAGTGCAAGCCAAGAGAAGAGAACTTAGAGAAAAGCAGAAAGCTTGGAATATGCAGAATGGTGCAGCAGGAATGCAGGGTTTAAAAGAGTAGAGGTTTCTGTTGCGGGACAAAAAGGGGCCATGCATGACCTATGTCATGTCTGACATGTCTCTGCCCACTTACAGGGACATATATAAAAAGAATGATAAATGGAAAGGAGTTTCAGCAATTGCAGGAATTCCAAGTAAGTTTAAATGATTGAATAGCCTGTAAATTTAACTATAATTTTTTTTGACAGAGCAGGCTGATCTCATGAATTAGCGTGTGTATGACACGGCAATTGTTATTTCCATTTTTGGCATGCAATCAACACGCATAATCGCTCTTTTCAGCGTGTTAATGAACGCCGTTGACTTAACGCTATTACTGTATAAATAAATATATGACTTACCTCAACCCCGTCCCTAAACCTACCTGTCACTGGGGTTAATGGCATTTATGACTGTTCCCTTATCATCCCAGGAAAGAAAAAGATGTAGCTCCCCAGATGTAGATCTACATTTTGCTTCGTTTCGCTCAGACATTTGACGGCATGTACAGACACGCGGAATCACTCGGACGTTAATGGCATAGACATACATGCGGATAACACGCGGATAGCTCAAAATGCGTACAGATAACACGCCACTTGACTCGAAAGTGGTGTGTATGTTTACGCAAAAGTCATGATGTCATGTTGGACAGAGACAGTAAACAAAACCTAAACCTACTATAATGGCCTTTCTAATATTTTAGCAATGTTTACACTCTCCATTTACACATGTAATTTACACATATAATGTACCGTCTAATGTTATTGAAATCAATGTATATGAAATCAAGCACTGCAGAACTTGCTGAGCTTCGAGAATGATCTTTAGATCGGGTCTTAAGTAGGACTCAAATGCAGAGGAAGACCATCTGCCCAAGATCTTGATAGCAGCAGTAGGGACGCCATGCTCGGCTGCTGTAGTGGCAGCACCAATCCTGAATGAGTGGCCAGTATACTTGGAAGGGGATAGACTGCAGTTTTTGAGGACGGAAACTAAATGAGACCTGAACCAAGCTTTGGTAAGAGGGGCCCCATTAGGTAGAGAAAATAGAGGGGAGTGATCTGAAGATTTAGGGCGAATTTTAAGAAATTTAAGCATAGATGAGAAGGGACAAAAATTGTTGCTAATTTTAGAAATAGTGATTGAGATGCCAGAACCTAAAGAGTCATTTTTTGAGTATTTGAGAAAGAGAGTAAAGAAATTATGTGAGAAGTGTAAGTCAGAGAAAGAGAGACCACGGACGGTATCAAAATGTTTAGACGTTGAAGCGAATTCACCTGGACACATAAACCCGTAGAAAGCAGTTAGAAACACTGCTTCCAGCAAAATGTTAGAGTATGCTGAAAAAAGCCCATTACACACAGAAAGAATTAATCTATGCAATAAAGATAAAGTAAAAGGCAACCGTTTCTCTGGAGAATTCATATATGATTTAGCTATACCTTTGAGCAGTAATGGAATGGGAGAAGCTGTGAAGAGACTCGGACAATCGGGATTAAAATATTTTGCATAAAATTGAATACCAGCGAGCAAGCTGCGGATGGAGGAAATTTTCAAATTGCCATTTTCGAAATTAAAGTAGTAAGTGTAAACGGTTGTAATCAAGATAGGAATAAGAGGAATCTGAAAGGAAAAGCAAAACATTACAAAATAAGACCAAGCGGAAGTGTAAGCTTTTGAAGTAGAAGAAGCTAATCCTAGACATATAATGTCTAGCTGATCTTTGCAACTCGACTAGTTTAATGTTGTTGCTGTTAGGGGAAGGCAGGGTGTTGGTTCCGTATTGGCCGAAGCGCAAAGCCATCTGAACGTCTGAAAACGAAACCGGGAGAGCGCATCAGCAATGATGTTGCAATGGCCTGGGATATGAGCAGCCTTAATAATGAAATTGAAAGTGACTGATTGCCAGATTAAGCGTCTCAGAAAAGGCATGATCATCTGACACGATGATCTGCCTTTATTGATTATGGCGACAGTGGCTTCATTATCGCAGAACAACAGGATGCGTTTCCTTGACCACGCTGAACCCCAAATTACGCTAGCTACGACTAAAGGATAGATCTCGTAGAGCGTGAAAGAAACAGAGCCTGATTTTTTCTTAGGGAATTCGGTTGGCCATTTCTCTGCGAACCATTGCCCTTGAAAAAAACACCGAAACCGATAGATAGGGCAGCATCGGTAAATAATTGTAGGTCTGCGGATGATTCAAAAGCATCGTTGTAAAAAAAAGAAATGCGTTCCAATCGTTAAGCAACTGGGTCCAAAATTTTATGTCGGACAAACACCCATCATCCAAGTGAATCATATCACTTAATTTTTGAACGGAATGTGCCAAGGTTAGAAACTGAGAAATGAAGGATCTGCCTTGTGGAATGATGCTCATAGCAAAATTGAGGTGACCGAGCAGAGAGAGCATATCGCGTTTCGTAACGCTAAAGAGGAAAAAGATTCCAGGAACGACCTGATCCTTAGAAGCTTCTCTTGTGGAAGGGAAGCTTGCATTTGAACTGTGTCGAGAGAAATGCCTAAGAATTCTAACGAGGTACAGGGGCCCAAAGTTTTTTCAGCGGAAAGGGGAACACCGACGTCGCTGAAAATCTGTTTGAGAATATCGAGAATAGAAGATTGGGAAGATGGAAAATCGATAAGCAAAAAATCGTCTAATAAATGCAAAACGAAAGGAAGCTTACAGATGTTCAGCAGAATCCAGCATAGAGCCTCCGAAAGACTTCTGCAACCAAATGGAAGTCTCACGGCGAAAAAGAATTTTGAATTCCATTTAATTCCGAAGTACGGCCAATCGGAGGGGTGAATTGGCATGGTTTTGAAAGCGTCGGAAATGTCAGCTTTAGCTAGCCAAGCACCTTGACCGGCTAATTTAATCAACTGGATAGCATTATCCACAGTAGCGTAATGGAGAGAAAACGGTGTTAGGGGAATGCATTCGTTAACGCTTGCTACGTTAGAGGAATGTGAGGAAGACATATCGAATATGAGATGTTTTTTGCCGGAATATTTGCGAGTTGCGACGCCAATGGAATTAATCCGAAAAGGAGAAAAAGGAGGAGAAGTGAAAGGGCAAATAACATATCCTTTATTAATCTCTTTGTCGAGAAGAGCTGAAACCACGTCGGGTTCATTTCTGGCAGAATGTAAATTTTTGGCAACAAAAGAGGTAAGAAGATGTGAAAGGATGCCCACCCGAAACCCTCGAGACAGACCGGTGATTAAATAATCGAAGAATAACGGATCAGGATGGGAAGAGAGGTAGCTTGAAAGATTAAGGATATTGATAGGAGTAGATGGGTGTTTATTCAGAACTTTCTCCGAATTAGGGCTTTCCCTCGGGGAGCAGGTTTGTACCGGCATGGACAAACAGATTTCGGGTGTGGATCCTTGCAATAACTACAAATGTGAGCAAATTTGCAATTGGAAAAGAACAGACAGCTTCATTGAATTGAATACATAGAGGTGCACTATTAGAGTCAGTGCCAGAGCGACCTCTGCTGTTTAGCAAAAGTCTTACATTTTCAGTACCATAGACAGCGCCTGGAACGTTGCTAGCGAAGGCTTTAGGGCAGAATGAAGCTTTGTGACCGTGAGCACTGCAAATAGTACAAGCCAAGCTTTTTTGGCCTTCGAAATGGCGGACGAGCAGTTCGGTGTCAGTAACTGACCAGTCTAGCCTTGAGTTGTAAAGAGAGATGAAAGATTATTCTGTACCCGCGGGTCGGAAGTTTTAAGGAGTACTGCCGAGTCACCACAGTCAACCATTTTTCTGTCGGCAGCAGGCGAGGGAAGCAGTAAGGTAGCATGGTTAATGTCCTTACCTTGGACAATATTAGCTCTAAGAGAGTTAGATATTGTTGCAGCGGCTGGAGAAACGAACCGCCTACCAAACGTTTGTGCTGGAGCTGCTGTGGAGAGGTTAAAATTTGAAGAAGCCGCCGGAGCAGAGACGTCTTGGAAAGGCGACTGAATTGGAAGCAGAGGAGTTGGCAGGGTAGTTGAAGTCAAAGGCACGCTTTAGTTGAAGTCGAAGGCACGCTTGGAAGGTTACTTAACCCAGAAGGAGGACCCGATTGCGGATTAACAGAAGAGTTTGTGGCCATATCTGCGCTGGATTGAAGGTTAGTCAAGGAATGTTCAAAATTAGTCATTTTGGACTGCAGGCTTATGACTGTTTGAGAGAGGCTTTGAACTGCGGAGAGAAGCTGGAAATTTGTATCAGTAGCATCGTTAGTCTGTGGAGAAGATGGTACGAAGGCAGGCTGCACCTCGTAAAATTCGTACGAATTCCCATGAGATCGGGTTGATCTAACTTATAATGTCTTGAATATGAAAACACAACAAACAACAAATCCATTTGTCTTAAACCTTGTGCGCTGTTTGGGGTCTTTTTGACCCACATTACCCACATTTTTTTTAGAATTATATGAAAAGCAGTTGTTGGAAATAAATGATAAACTCTAAAGACTCCAACTTTTCTCTTTGTAACATCCTGATCAGGTTTGATTCTAATCATAATGTAACATTATTGAAAAACAGATTTTTTTTCCAGTACAAAAATTGCTAAACTTTGACAAAAAGTAACTTTCATTGTTATAATTATGATTTCATAATATGTAGATATGCATATATCAAAAATGTAATTTGTTACAAAATGTAACAAATTACATTTGTACAAAATATGTAAAAAATTTGTTACAACATTTTGTTGCCTGGGGTCTCTGAGACAACAAACAGCCCGACTGTAAACCTCAAATGAACAAACGCACAAAGTTGTAGCGTGCAGAACAAAGTGCAGCCATAACAGGGCATTGTGTATCAAAAAGTTAAATGAAAATAAATAAATACAAATAATTAGAATGAATATATATATATATATATATATATATATATATAAAACAAAAAAACAAATGACAAAATGGCAAAAAACTAAAATAACAGTGCATACAGACAGTACTAATGAACAGTAGAGATGTCATTCTAAAGGGTAAAGTTATGTTTATGCACTAAACAAGTCAAATAAACTTGAATTATTAACCTATTAACACAGTATAACCCATTTCCCCATATATGTACTTATATATAATTGCCGCTTGGACTTTTGACTAAGTATACAAAAAACTATAGATCTATTGTAAGATTTGTTTTGTTTGGAGGATTCTAGAGACCTTCATGATTATGTATATATATATATATGTTAAAACATACTTCTTAGTAATATGAAAATGAGCTTTCTTTGGGAGGGTTTGCCTTCGCCATGCTTCCTGGAAGTAGGGGTAGGAAGTTGACAGCCTCATGTGACAGGAAGGAAGTGAATACCTTTTTTTTTTCTCTTGAAATCCTTTATTTGGTTGTTTCCTTGCATGGCATTGATACATACAACATGGATAACATCTATAAAAATACTTACAAAAGGAAAATGACAACTATACACTGCGGCAACTATAGTTGCCGGTGGGCTTAAATGGGCTAATCCAGAAAATTGCTTGCTGGATTTAAAGGTGTAGTGCCAAACAGCCCCCACCTTATTCAATCAAGGCTCAATTCTCACGGACTACGCCCCACCCACTACACAAGATAAAGCAAGCAATTGAAGACCAATAGTGCAACGAAGCGTCTGGACCAGACTACACAATGACAGCTGAAGTGCTCAAAGACAGCGGTGATTTTATAGTCGACGAGCTGCTCTATATTTGTCAAATGGTCTATGAAAACTGTCACGCACCCACCCAATAGACATCGAATCTTATCATACCTCTACCGGAAAAAGGAAACCGGCAACAAATGACAAACTGGCGTGGAATCACCCTTACATCAATTGCAGCAAAAGTGTACAACCGCATGAATTTCGTCTGCCCATTGACATTATGCTAAAGAACCTAATTCTATGAATTATAGCAAATTCATCTTCTGCGATGAATAATGGATGGAGCATATGCACAAGATATCCCACGTTACATTACATTTATCGATTTCAAGTAGGGCTGCAACAACTAATCGATAAAATCGATTATAATCGATTATGAAAATCGTTGTCAACGAATGCCATTATCGATTAGTTGGTCTGATTACGTCACGGGATTGTTTACATGTTACATGCGCTTCTTACATGCGCTTCATGAGGCACACATGCGGTCTCTCTCCCTCGCCACTCTACCCTGCCTCGCGCGCGCAACACGGACTGTTTGGAGCACATTATCTTCTGTCCCTCATGCGCGCTCTTGATTCTGTGAGTTGTTTGAACTAATTTTTGGGCATCAGCGAACCGCTATCAATATGCCGCATACACGAAAACCACTCACCTTTCAGCACAATTCGCCGTTTTGAAACCAATCGTGTATACTTTATACTATATGAAGCCATACTATAGTATAATGTGAGATAGAAATGTATATTTATGTCATTAAATTCAAGTTGACGTAAGCTTTTCCCTCCATTGCGGCTGTTATCATTATCCATATTCCGGTGTTCAAACAGCGCATCGCATTCGGTTACGACAGTCAACACGATGAAACTCTTTCCAAGATGATTAAATGGTAATATTATTATAATTGATAGGTAGATAGATAGGTCTATAGTCTTTTATTGCTGTAACTTAATCACTTTCTACTGAGTCTGAGTGTCTGTTAGATCACAACACTAGAGTAGCGCACTATAATTGTTCTTCTTGCACACAGTAGCCGATCTGAAATTTAAAACTGTTAAAAGAAAAGGCTGAATAAACTATTGCATAGATACTGTATAATACACTATGCATCGATATGTCTTTCTCTTTCCTTGGTGCTTTTAACTTTTCAATGCGGCGGACTCGAAGAGCTGCGCGCCGCCCTGTGACTCCGTGTTGCTTCAAGCGCATCATTCAGCGCTTGCGGTGCGCATAAGCGCTGTGTTCAGCACTGTTTTCACAATCATGTCATAATACTTTTACGCAATGAAAGCTTATTAATAGCTTTTCTTGTTCTGTCCTATCTATTATATGTTGCTGCCTCACTAAACAGCGGTGCTTTACATTTAAAACAGCTGTGCATCTTATTTTTACGTTGTTATTTTACAACAATACAAAGAGCAATGTGTAACGTTTTACCAAATTTAGTGCTACACTTCTTGTCTCTTATTTGTTCCCCAGTAAGGAATGTTTTTTTTTCACTAAATGTTCAGATTTTATACAATTATTGTGCACTTGTGATTTTTCTAGGCTAATTTTTGCTGAGTTATCCACTAATCTAGTTTACAATAGCATTTTTGTCATAGGTTATGGTCATATATTTTATTTGTTGTTTTTCTTTATATGGAAGTTGTCTGTATTAAGTAGATTTTAACACACAAAATAGTGATTATCAGATCAATGAGGCCTCACCCTGCTCGCCAGTCGCCACAACCCTGATTTAGGGTTTTATTTAGTTATAATAAACAAAAAAATTAAATATAATTTTTATCCGATTAATCGAAAAAATAATCATCCGATTAATTGATTATCAAAATAAGAACACTCTGTTGAGCTTGACAGAAATGTATGGCTCCACTGCTATCAATTGCCTGTATTAATTTGGGCAGGGGGGTTAGCTGACAGGACTCAGTGATCACCAGTATCCACAGCATAATAGTTCAAAGAAAGTGAAGAGGAAAGAATATTGGCAAGGATATCCAAACAGACTAATTATCACATCTCGTTAAGTGTTAATTGCCACCGTGAGAAGCTGCTTGTCTGCACTAATGCCTTCCAAAACACACACACACACACAACAATTTCTCTCCAGCTTTGTTGTACTATTAATAAGCCCAAATTCCTCCAGCAGGCAGTCCAGTGGTTTCATTAGAGACTGTGTGAAGGAGTGCTATAATCTTTACAACACTGGGTAAAGAGTCAAATTATATATTACTAGCATGGTCATCTGCACACAGAATTGGCCTCTGTACACTTATATAGTAGCCTGGATGCCAGCCCGAACTCCACCCACAACATTTTTTGGTCGGGAAGTTCGGTCTGGACTCGATCCATTGAGGAGTAATTATGATCAGGCAAGAAATGAACGGGCCAATCAAATTGCCAGGTGGGGCTTTATACGATGATGGACAGGTGATCTGCAAGGAGGTAATCATCACGTTATCAAAGAGCGCTTAACTGTTTTCCCTCAAAGGTGACTGCAAGTTGTCACATGCCTGTCCTGTCTTGTGTTGCACATGGGTGTTTGTTCTGTGTGCCAATGTGCTGTTGTGATTGTTGATCCCTCCCCCTCGTTACCTGATTAGTGTTTGAGTTGTTCCACCTGTCCTCTCTTGATTTGTTCCCTTTTTAAGTCTCCTCTTGTATGCAGTCTTTGTCGGTTCGTTGTCATACGTCATCCCAGTTCCTTGTTGATGGTCTTATGTTCAGAGTCAGTATTGGTTTCATGTTCATTTATTGTGGTTTTTGATTTGTGTTTGTTCTGTTTTTGTTTATAAATCCTCCATGCTTTTGCACTTGAGTTCTCTTCCCATTTTTGTAAGTGTTCCGTGACAGAACGAACCGACCCTTTGAGAACTCTGCAGCATGGGGGATTTTTGCTGGAGGTATATGGATGATGACGACTTGGATTGCCCAGATTACATCATTGTCACATTTGGATCAACCCAATTCTCTCCGATCGGCGGTGTCAGAAGGACTCCGCCAAACCTGGGTTCCAGCGGGGGGTTTTCGGACTTCTCTTCCCCAGCCAAGGAGCGGGGGAGGAGAGATTTTCGGGGTACCCACTGGGTAATTTTTCCGGTGGAAGGCAGTTCTGGGCCGGCTTCTCGCCGTCATGGACGGAGGAGGAGGAGACGCCCATCTGCCCAGCGAGAGACTGCTCACGTCCCGTCTGCCCAGCGAGAGACTGCTCACGTCCCGTCTGCCCAGCGAGAGACTGCTCACGTCCCGTCTGCCCAGCGAGAGACTGCTCACGTCCCGTCTGCCCAGCGAGAGACTGCTCACGTCCCGTCTGCCCAACGAGAGACTGCTCACGTCCGGTCTGCCCAGCGAGAGACTGTTTGCGTCCCGACTGTCCAGTCTGAGACAGAGCCAGAGATCCCCTTTGGCGTGGCCGCCAAAGTTGTTACGTGTAATCTGGAGCGTTTGACTCGGATCTTGGAGAAGCCGGTCTCTGCTCTGGTCTCAATAGAAATTGATGCAGGAAAGATAGTGGGCTCTGTTTTACTAGATTTCAGTGCTGCTTTTGATATTCTGGATCATAAATTGTTAACTAAAAAATTGCACTGTTATGGTTTTGACAGGGATTCTGTTGCATGGATTGATAGTTATCTTACCAATAGAAAATATTGTGTATATTTCAATGGAGGTTTCTCAAAAATGAGAGTTATGAGTTGTGGAGTGCCACAGGGGAGTTGTTTGGGGCCGCTTTTATTTTCAATATTTACTAATGATTTACCTTTAGTTTTAACCAATGCATCCATTGCTATGTATGCAGATGATTCCACCATATATTCATCAGCGTCTACATCAAGAGAGCTTGAAGAGACTCTAAATGAAGAGTTAGTGCGTATTAGGAGATGGGTTAATGTAAATAAATTGGTACTTAATATAGAAAAAACAAAATGTAGTGTATTATGTTCTAAGAGGGTAGGCAGAGTAGAGCCATTATTACAATTAAAACTAGATGATATAGAAATAGAACAGGTTACAGAAGTTAAGTTACTTGGTGTATTGATTGATAGCCGTATATCCTGGGCAAATCAGATTGATGAAATGTTAAAAAAAATGGGGAGAGCGATGGCTGCAATTAGGTATTGTAAAATATATTTACCAAGACATTTGATTAAACAATTAATGGAAAGTTTGGTTCTCTCTCAGTTAGATTATTGCTCAGTTATATGGTCCAATACATCAGAATATAATCTTAATCGATTACAGGTGGCACAAAACAAAGCTGCCCGTATAGTGCTTAATTGTTCATATAGGACCAGAGTTTGTGATATGTTGAATATGTTAAACTGGTTACCAGTGAAAAGTAGGTTACATTATTCTCTTCTTGGTTTTGCAAGAAATGTTATAACAACAAGGACTCCTGGTATTTTATTTAATAATTTTAAGTTTTTCCAGGATGGACATGATTATGTTACACGTCAGTCATCAGCAGGAAAATTTATCTTGCCTGGTTATAAAACAGGAGCTGGTCAGAGAACATTACACTATAGGGCCATGGTAGCATGGAATTCATTACCTAGTTTTTTGGTGAATGAAGCTAGTAAGAGGGTCTTTAAAATTAAACTGAAATTGTTTAATTGTTTATTTTTTTCTGCTTTGTTAAAGAATTTGTTATGTAAGTGAAAGACTGTGAACCTAAGTATAAGTGGGCTCTTAGTTCATGATGTTGATTTAAATTTAACCAACTTAAATTAAGGAATATTTTATAGTTCATCTCTACTCAATGTTTTTTGTTTATGGATGTTTGTTGTATGGTTTATGGTCAGTTTGTTGTATGAATGTATGTTTAATTTGTAAAAAAAAAAAAAAAAAATTATATGTAATAGTGATTTTTGACCACAGGAAGAACAGCACTCATATGAATATGAGATAGCTGATTGTTGGATCAATAAACAAATCAAATCAAATCAAATCTGCTATGTCTGTTCCAGAGGCAGAGCCAGTGCCTGTTCCTGAGCCGGAGGCAGAGCCAGTGCCTGTTCCTGAGCCGGAGGCAGAGCCAGTGCCTGTTCCAGAGCTAGAGCTCATGTCGGTTCCGGACCCAGTGTTTGTGTCTGTCTTTGTGACTGTTTCTTTTCTAGTGTCTGTTCCCGAGCCGGTGTCTGTTCCTGAAAGATCTGCTCCGCCCTGGCCCCCCGAGGGGTCTGCACCACCCTGGCCACCCGAGGGGTCTTCACCTCCCTGGCCACCTGAAAGATCTTCACCGCCCTGGCCACCCGAAAGGTCTGCTCTGCCCTGGGCAGCCGAGGGGTCTTCATCGCCCTGGCCACCCGAGAGGTCTTCTCCGTCCTGCCCGCCCAAGGACTCTTCGCCGCCCTGGCCGCCCGAGGGCTCTTCGCTGCCCTGGCCGCCCGAGGGTTCTTCGCCGCCCTGGCCGCCCGATGGACTATATGTTTCGCCTTGGGTCTGGTAGCCGCTCCGTAGGGCGGGGGTTATGTCACATGCCTGTCCTGTCTTGTGTTGCACATGGGTGTTTGTTCTGTTATGCCAATGTGCTGTCGTGATTGTTGATCCCTCCCCCTCATTACCTGATTAGTGTTTGAGTTGTTACACCTGTCCCCTCTTGATTTGTTCCCTTTTTAACCCTTGTGCATCCTTGTGGACATTTTTGTCCTTTTCAGTTTTGTTTTTTTGATCACTTTGCCTGTGTTAAAGCTAACTGCAAAAAAATTGCCACAGGTGTGTATTTTTATTGGAATTTTACTATTTCACCGTCATTTTCTTAAAAAAACTATTTTTTTCATTAGGTACAAAAAATACTCCCTCTCAGCACCTTTTGGACAAAAATATCCCCATTGAAACCCATTAAAACTGCCATTTTTAATTCCCAGTTCAGTTAACTATAAAATTATGCAATCTTTGTTAAGAGGCTTTCATTCTGATGGCAAGGCTTCAAAATTTCATTTTTTACTATTTTTTATCAGATGGTGTCATTTTTTTTTAAGTTTGGCCAATAAAACAAATATCGCTATTTTCCTGTTTTCTGGTTCGGCATACTATAGAGCCAACTGGATAAATTATGCAACAATATTTGTGTGGGTGTCTTGGTATGGATGTCAGAGTGTGGTTAGTATGTGTTATAAAAAAAAATATGTGTGTGTGTGTGTGTGCGTGTGCATGTGTGTGTTTGTAATACTGAGAGAGAAAAACTGCATAATCACTGTGAGCTCCAGTGGGGTTTTGCTGGCACCCAATGGGGAAAATATGTCACTATGCCCAAACAAACTGTTACTGAAAGCTCATTTTTTGAGATATCATCCTCAAATTTGGAACACAACCTATTTAGATATGGCTTTGATACAATTTTATTGATACAATTTTATTTAGATACAATTTTATTGTAGTTTTGAGTTCAACCTGATTTAAAAATATATATATTTTATATAAAATATTATTTTATAAATAATTTTCATAAACGTATACCTATATAACTTTTTTTTTATTTACTTATTATTATTTTTTTACTTCAGCAATAATCTGCAAACGGTCTTCTTTAAAATGATACCAAACTTAAGTCTGTGCTCCAAAGCGTCACATTTTTATGACAGTTTTTTGACATGGACATTTTTGTCCTCTTTTTACCTATGTGTAACTTTTTTTAATTGATGCACAAGGGTTAAGTCTCCTCTTGTATGCGGTCTTTGTCGGTTCGTTGTCATACGTCTTCCCAGTTCCTTGTTGATGTTCTTATGTTCAGAGTCAGTGTTGGTTTCATGTTCATTTATTGTGTTTTCCCCCTCGTGGGTTTTTTATTTGTTTTTGTTAATAAATCCTCCATGTTTTTGCACTTGAGTTCTCTTCCCATTTTTGTAAGTGTTCCGTGACACAGGTACAGTAAAACATCAAGGCTGAATGAATATCGTTTTTACATTGATAAATGTAAAAGTTTCCAATTAATCTGTCATATCTTTCAGCATTTCTGTTCAAAATAACATTTTGATCCTGAACCGTGGAACCATGGAATAACTTTTTTAGAATAGTGTCAGTAACTGTCAGTGTCTGTTTTTGGTCTGTCAACGAAAATAATTTTCAAACAAAGTCAAAGCATTCATTCATCTCTGTAGTGTTTTGGTGTTTGGGTAAATGATTCAACGACTCACTCATAAAGATAATGATAACAATAAATTGTGGCAAACTACAGAAAAGCCAGCTGAAAAAAATCAAATTAATGCAAAACTTTATTGCTTTTTGAATTACTGGTGATATTTCAATCATGGCAATTCTCTGATTAGTTTTAGCATATTAATGCATATGACAATACTTCTGTATTTTGTATTAGCATATTTGGAATTCATAAATCTTGTAAAAGATCTAGACAGTTGGAGCTGGAGTTTTTCCAGAGAAAGAATCAGCTTACAGCAAATACTGGAACAAACTATTTACATGTTCATTAAGCCCATTGGCTGCAGAATCAGCAGAGGCCAATCAGTTTGTGCCACTGTAAAACGTAATGTGATGGCTTGCAGATTGCATGTAAATTTCCTATCATCCTGTGCCATTTAAAGTTTCATGACTGAACTAAGTATTTCAGTGGCATTGTACTTGTATTCTGCACAATGACAATGAATTTGTAAGCAATATAATCTAATATAATCCAATATAATTTAATCTACTATTACACTCAAACAATGTATGACTCATACTCAGAAAGGCCTGCGAGGGAAGAAAAATGCTTGTGTCATGAGATAGAAGGATGGACCCAATAGCAGACAGTATGCAACACAAATTTAACTAGGTTTATTGACAATGAAAACAGAAAAACAAAACCCACAATGGGGCAAAACAAGACAGGAAAGCAAACACTAGATTAAGACAGGAACAATACTAAGACATGAAAAGACTCTTGAATAACAGTTCTCAATTAATACTCACTGCTAGAATCACACAACATCAAACAATGAACCGACACAGGACAGCAAACACAAGGAGATTATAAAGGGAACACTAATGACGAGGACAGGTGAAACTGACTAGACAATAATGACAAGACTGGGATAACGTAACGAGACAACGCAAGCACATGGCCCAAACAATTGGCCATGCACTTGTACACAAAACATGGGTCTGCCATGATCCTGCCACAAGACTAGAAAAATCAAAGACTTGATGGCGGAATCATGACAGGTTGCTTTATTGACAACTAACATGTGCTGATACATTATCTGCATCTATGGAAATCATTGCACCTTATGCTGGAGTCAAAATATAAGTAAGGTCTCTGTCCCCTTGAAGGTAAGAAAAGAATAACATGTAGAGTCTTGTGAATAATGATACCATGGATATGATTTAACTATACAACACACTTGCAGGGAGTGCAGAGAGGAAAGGTCATATTCACACAGGCCTTGAATTATAATGAGACCTCCAGTTTTCACTCCCTCTTTTTCATTATTTTCCCTATTCTTCTATCGCCATTGTGACTCTATGTCTCATTAAACTATGAATATAGCACTGTCGGCTTAAGGTGTGCAGATCTCTGTGTGTCTACTATTTTATCTAATTGATTCACTGTCTTTTATGTTTTTCTGACAGTGTACTTTGTTGGGGTCGACAAGGCCGTCGAAAGTAACTTTTGGAGATAAAAACACATTGTCAAGTGAGGTAATTACACAGCCAAGTATCTTTTGTGAGGTACATGTGCAAAATGACAAGGACTGTTTTAATGCAGTATGCACTTTAAATGTAATTTTTGTAGAAGATTTTCATAATTTATTAGACTTTTCTTTTTGCACTTTCAATAATATTCTCAGTACAACCGACACATTAATAGTTTTTTTTAGAGCCATAAAGATGGAAGAAAATCATGTGCCTTAGAGTGAATGTATGAAGAGTTCAGATGCAAAAGCCTCTAAATGCCATTTGAAATCTTCTTCTTTAAGGATGATTTTTATTAAACTTGTATATTTTATTTTATTAATTTCACTTAAATAACAATTAATAGGTAATTATCATTGCCATTTAAGTGAAATTACTGAACTTAAATATACAAGTTTGATAAAAATCATCATTAAAGAAGAAAATTTCAAATGGCATTTAGAGGCTTTTGCATCTGAACTCTTCGTATACACTCTTAAGTTCATGAGCACTTTTTTCCCCAGTGTTGACACTTTAACAAGCATTGGCTTTCATGAGCATTATTGGTGCTTGTATTTACTGTGGTGGTTGCAGAAACCAACATGTCAACTAGCTGTAGAGGGGTAATGGATTTCTACTCTGAGCTAATCATGTCTCCAGCCCTGCTCACAAATAGGTTCTAACTCAGCCCTGTGCTGTAAAGCCAATTTACTCCAGGAGAGCAGTCTACAGCTAACCAACCATTCCTAACAAACAGGTTGACAAAAGAGACAGCAAGAAAGACTACTTTGCTGTTGAGATTCAATATAAATGCTGAAACAAAGTGTGGTGTATAATGTTGTAGCAAATTAGCTCATATTAGCTCCAAATAATTATAATTAATTATAAATAACTTGGATCAGTTAAAACAATTAATAAAAAATAATATTACATTCAATTAATCTTTTTTTCCAGCGAACACTCTAATCATCTTTTAATCATCTTTCAACACTCAGAAAGCAGAATTTTCACGTCCACAGAAAAATAACTCGTTCACAGCTGTGATGACATCGTTAAAGGTATGTTGATTTACAAGCAGTGACCAGAATCAAACTCGGATGAATGCACAAAAATTGTATTTAACTAAATCACAATCACATAACTAATCTAAACCAGCATATACACACCATAATGCATTGTGGATATGGAAAGTGAAAGTGATAGAATGAAATCTAAAACAGAAACAGGGGAATGAAGCTATGGAAAGGAGTCATTTTACCATCTGAACAGAATCAGTTTCTTATTTCAAAGTACATTGCTAACAAGGGGTCTATGGCTTATACAAAACCTCTGTTTAGTTCGGTAAATGAACAATACTTCCATTGGCCGTTGAACAAGCTTCCGGATGGTTAGGGTTAGGGTGGTCACCCTGACAGTATCCTTTAACTGTGGAACTCATTCCTCCAGGGGGTCAGTGAGACAATAGTAACTTTTATTTATTTATTTATTTTTTAAGTTTAAGACCATTTGTCATGATCATGCTGTATTAAATATGTAACTGAATTAGGTGCTGATGGAGAACCTATAAAAACGTATTGTATTATTAATATGTTGCATAGGTATCAACGTATAACATAAATGATTATAGTTCAGATAATTAAAATAAAATTTCGTAGATATCAATCAAGCATGGTATAGGTGATGTTACATTAACTAGTGGTTTTATCATAAAGCATGCATAAAACAGTATACAATACAAAAATGCACCATACAAGACAGTAATAATTATACACAAAATGTCTGGGAGATATGCATGTTTATTCATAGAAAGGTTTGACGACGAATTAATGGAAATACATCCTTTTTTATGGGACTGGTATGTCTGTCTTGTGCTGAGTCTTCCTCTTTTTTTACATCGTAAACCATTTGGCTGGTGTGCCTTTTGCTGCCATGGTAACCAGGTTTTATCCTGTTAGGACCTTGTCCGAATGTTGGCCAAATCTTTTACATTTTATTTTACATCACACAATTTATTAAGCGTCTGTTTTCACTCAAGAAAATCACTGTAAGAGTTGAACAAAACACAGAACAAGAAGTGCACATTAAAGTAATATCCATAAACTCTCTCTCTCCCTTGCAATATCACTGTAACGTAGTTAGAAGTAGGTGGAAACCAGCAAACTTTCAACAAACTTTAATAATAAAATAAACCAATACAAAATAAAAGTAAAGACCGCACTACCTCAAGGACAACTGCAGCCAGCCACATTTAATAAAACAAAAAAACATCAAATAAAACAGTCCTGGTGTTCCCTCGTCCTTCACTGTCATTGCTCCTCCTTTTATGTTACGCTCCTCCGTGAGAGACACGAGTATTAACGAGCCAATGCCAATGAAATGCCATGGGTCTGCGGAATTGCATGAACTAACTTTTCTGCATCAAAAATAGATAGCATGTTACGTACCTTAGGAATGTTTCTAAGGTGGAAAAGGGCTGTTCTTGAACCATATAAAATATGATGTTCAAAAGACAAGTTCCGGTCTAGTATAACACCCAGGTCTTTTACTGTAGTGGATAAAGTAACAGGACATCCTTCTATATTAAAGTTGTTGTAGCATATGTCCTGGACTCATGATGGACTCCTAAACTCAGTATACAATTTTTAGGACGTTTTTAACCTTTAAACTCATAATGGTAAATTAGCATTGGAGCCGAGGAGTCTGAAGTGAATTGATCTCTTGTGACACATTTGTTATCGAGTGAGGTGTCACAGACCATCTCTCGGAACTCCAGAGGGGACTTCAAAGAAGTCCCTTATCTCTCCACACACACACAAACACCCATCCACACACATGGTTTCAGTCCTCTGCATTTAATCCCAGAATTGAGTAATCCCACAATCTGTAGGTGACATATTAAATATGCATGTTTGATTAGTTATGTTATGTTATATTGTGTGAGTATCTAGTGTGTAGTTTTTGAATCCTAAGTGTGTATTTTTGTTTAAGAATGATCCGCTATATTGTCCTAAAAATCCTTTCCTCTGCTTGACCATAAAACTTTACGACCCGGAACAGAATTTTTTTAGAAGAACACAGCAACTTAAATCTTGGTAGAAACAGCGGAATAGAAACCTTATTAACACTATATATATATATATATTCTATAGCTATACATAACCACTGGATAAATCTGTAAACGTGTTTAATTTGCCTTTCCCTCCTGTTTTCTCCTCTCGGTTGCTGCCTTTTTGGTATTCCAGGTTAACCAGGTTATATTTGTGATAGTTTAAGTGCTAAAAGTCCAATTGTCACTTTCCAGCTTTGAATATCACATTCTTGGTAAAGTTTAAAGGGTTAGTTCACCCAAAAATGAAAATTAAGTAATTAATTACTCACCCCCATGCTGTACCAACCCCGTAAGACCTTCGTTCGTCTTCGGAACACAAATGAAGATATTTTTGATTAAATTTGAGAGCTGTATAATTACCACATTGGCTCCTAAAGGACTGCCTCTTGACGGCCCAGAAAGTCAATGAAGAAAATGTTTAAATATCCCAAGTGACTACCGTGGCTCAACTATATGTTTATCAAGCGACGCGAATACTTTTTGTGCGAAAAAACAAACAAAAATAACGAGTTTATTCGACTATTTCTTTTCTTCCTTGTAGGCCAGAACGAGACTTCCTTAGATTTCCACGACGCATGCGCGAGAATTGCGATCTGAAGTAGTGTAAGCTGGTGTGAGCAGATCGCAAATCTCGCGCATGCGTCGTGGAAATCTAAGGAAGTCTCGTTCTGGCCTGTCAATGTCAATGAAGTCAATGAAGACTTTCTGGGCCGTCAAGAGGCAGTCCTTTAGGAGCCAATGTGGTAGTTATACAGCTCTCAAATTTAATCAAAAATATCTTCATTTGTGTTCCGAAGACGAACGAAGGTCTTACGGGGTTGGTACAGCATGGGGGTGAGTAATTAATGACTTAATTTTCATTTTTGGGTGAACTAACCCTTTAAGACGCAACTGCATGAGTTGACACGTTAGCCAAACCTTTTTAAGCTTATTCTTACAAATAAGCCTCCATCTCGAAGCGTACCTCCTAAACATATCATATTTGGCATCCCTGTAAAGCTCTCTTGGTACTGTAACTGAATATATGCATCAGGCTCTGGTAAAATGTAATATACTAAGTTTAACCTTGTTACGAGTATAACTGATCAAATAATAACCCCACCATAAAACATGCAAATTAAACTACAAACTAGGACAAAGAAACTTTTTCCCGCTCGAAATATTATGTTCCCATTGGTCTGACGCTCCCCAGGAGGAGTGTCTTTTGGAATCCTAGAAAAGCAGACACCCGGTGCCCATCGAGGCATTCTAATCTTTCATTCTAGTTTCTTGTGTTTTCTATTCGTCATTCTTGTGTTGCATTCTAGTCTTCTTTAAGTCTCGTTAATTTTTGTTTTGTTTCCTTTGTTTTGTAAGTCATACCACCGACTTTTTTCATTTGGTTTAAAGGAACACTCCGACTTTTTGGGACTTTAGCCAGCAGCCATATCACCCTGTAGCCCAAGACTGGTTGCCCATTAAAGCTAAGCAGGGCTGAGCCTGGTTAGTACCTGGATGGGAGACCTTCTGAGAAAGCCAGGTTGCTGCTGGTAGAGGTGTTAGTGTGGCCAGCAGGGGGTGCTCACCCTTTGGTCTGTGTGGGTCCTAATGCCCCAGCAAAGTGATGGGGACACTGTGCTGTCAAAAAGAGCACCGTCCTTCGGATGAGACGTTAAACCGAGGTCCTGACTCTCTGTGGTCATAAAAAATCCCAGGATGTCTTTTGTAAGAGCAGGGGTGTAACCCCGGCATCCTGGCCAAATTTGCCCAGTGGCCTCTGTCCATCATGGCCTCCTAATCATCCCCATATACACCAATTGGCTTCATCACTGTCTCCTCTCCACCAGTAAGCTGGTGTGTGGTGAGCGTTCTGGCGCAATATGGCTGCCGTCGCATCATCCAGGTGGATGCTGCACATTGGTGGTGGTTGAGGAGATCCCCCCCTTCTATGTGAAGCACTTTGAGTGTCCAGAAAAGCGCTATATAAATGTAACGAATTATTATTATTTTATTATTATAGCCTATTCACCTTACCCCCCAGAGTGAGATAAGTCCATACATACCTTTTTCATCTCCGTGCGTGCTATAAGTCTGTTTGACGCACCCACCGCTAGCCTAGCTTAGCACAAAGACTGGATGTGAATGGTTGCAGCTTTCATACTAATCCAAATGAGTGACAAAATAACGCAAACGTTTTTATATTTACATGTTGTGGTTTGTATAGTCACAGACTGTACAAATATCAAGACCATATGAGACACAGACATCTTTTAACCGTATAAATACTATATTTTCTGAAGGCGAAGCACTGCTACTTGGGCAGAGTGATAACCATCACCTGAGACGCACCATGACAAGGAGCAGAGAGTTCGCTCAGTGTTGGAGTAAAGAGTCATCAATTACTAACGTTAGATAGAAAAGCATAGTTTATCATGGGTGTTTGCTTTATTGTATGAGCTGTGACAATAAACAGGGGATACCAGGTAATACAGTACCATGTGTAGCGGCTTGAATCCAATGATGTTACCGCTGAGAGACTGAGACAGGGACTGTTTGCAACTGACTGACGCAGAAACACATATCGATGAGGCAAATGATTTTTTACTAGCAATTCTTTATTGCTGGCTGATGTATATTGATTGTACAAGGTTTGCTGCTCAAAGTTTGCTGCTCAAAGTTTGCTGGTCAACATAGAATACATCGCCCCTGCTCACCCCCTCTCACCTGACATAATCAGTGAACAGGTGACTAATATTCACATTCACATGTAATCACGTGACCCGCCACCAGGATCAGGTGACAATAAAAACAAAACAAAAAACCATTAACTCTTTCATGTCCACAACATTCCAGCCCCTAATTATTATCAAATAATTATTACAATTTCACTAGAAACATGAATTTTTCAAATCACCAATGCATTAGCAACATCATAAAGGCTGGTGTCCATTTCTTCTCACAAAAAAGGAAAAAATCCTGAAAAAAAAATAATCAAAAAAGTGTTCGTAGTCATAATGTTCATAAAGTCAGGCAACAAGTGAAGTTATCCATCTTCTGCTTCTTGTAAAAGACAGACCTTGGTTATCGGCCTGTCCAGACAGCTGCTTTTAGTCTTAATTTGCACATGACGCACAAATCCTTTTCTGTCTGGAAAAGTTTGAATTATGCGTCCCAGAAGCCAAGAGTTTCGAGGTGCTGTGTTATCCACTATAAGCACGATGTCTCCTGATTTAAAATTGCGTTTGACTCTTGACCATTTCTGACGTTCCTGAAGCTGCGGTAAATACTCCTGAACCCATCTCTTCCAGAACAAATCTGACATGTACTGGACTTGTTTCCATCGTTTACGAGCATAAACATCATCCTTTTTGAATTCTCCGGGTGGTAAAGATGGTGAAGTCCTCAAAAGCAACAGGTGATTTGGTGTTAATGCTTCCAAGTCACTGGAGTCTGTGGATGCTAAGGTTATTGGACGACCATTAATAATTGCTTCCACTTCACAAAGAACGGTGTGTAGGCCTTCCTCATCCAGATTCTGCACTTTTAACGTAGAATTCAGAACTTTACGTACAGATCTAATTAACCTCTCCCATGCCCCTCCATAATGTGATCCAGTTGGGGTTTAAACGTCCATTTAATTCCTTTCTGAAGAAGGACATCATTGATCTTACACTGATTCCATTCCTTTATGGAGACTCTTAACTCACGTTCTGCTCCAACAAAGTTCTTTCCATTATCCGATCGAAGTTCCTGGACTTGTCCACGTCTAGCAATGAAACGTCGCAGTGCGTTGATGAAAGAATCAGTGTCCAATGAAGGTGCCACTTCAATATGTATGGCTCGTATGGCCAAACAGGTGAAGATTACTCCATACCTTTTCACAACGCTTCTTCTACTCTTTACCTCAAAAGGTCCAAAATAATCTACCCCAACACGGGTAAATGGAGGTTCATTCGGAGTAACTCTTTCTGATGGCAAATCTGCCATCTTTTGGCATCCTGGAAGTGAATTCAGTCTTCGACAGATGACACATTTAGACAATACTCTTCTTATTGCTGTACTTACACCAGTAATCCAATACTTTTGTCGTAATTTAGACAACATATGATTACGACCAGCATGTCCTACCTCCTGATGGATGTGTCGCAGGAGGATATCAGAGATGTGAGATTTCTTGGCTAAAATGACTGGATGTTTGGATTGTTCAGGCATTGATGCCCTACTTAATCGTCCACCAACCCTCAAGACATCATCAAGAACAGGGCAAAGTCCATGAATGCAACTACTTTTCTTTACTCCTTCACCTCTTTTTAGACTAGCAAGCTCATCAGGAAATGTCTTTTCTTGTGAGAGTCTAATAATCTCTAATTCTGCGGTCTCAAGTTCTTCTGTTGAAAGGTGAGATCGTTCAAATTGACCTTTGAAAATCTCCATTTCTCTTTCCACAGAGATTAGTTGTTCATTTGAATCAGAACAAGAAAAATCAAGTCTCAGTTGTTTTCTCTTCTCACTAAAAGACAAGAGCAGCTTCTTAAACCTCATAATCCAAGCGAATGCTTTCTTTAAACGGAACCAAGAAGAAAAGTGATAGATGAAACGTGAAAGCACATCATCCTCTTCTTTAAGCTGTACAGAGTTAACCTCAACACTTGCCTTGACCTCAGGATCATCCACTTCAAGCTTCTCAAGTTCTTTGAGATTAGCAGGCCACTTACTTTCATGAAGACAAAGAAAGGCAGGACCAGAGATCCATGTCTTGTTCTTAAGAAAACACATTGACAGTTGATCCTCTGGAAGCAACATCTGCTGGGTTGCTTGCTGTGTCTACATATCTCCATTGTGAAGCTTGAGAGGCCTTGAGAATTTCAGTCACTCGATTGGCTACAAATATTCAAATCGTGAGGTCTCGTTCTTGATGTATTTGAGAACAGATGCACTGTCCGTCCAAAAGACAGAATCTTGAAGCTGCAGGTGCAGTTCTTTCTTCCATAACACATCCATGCGGCTTGCCATGGTAGCAGCAATGAGCTCCATACGAGGGATGGTAACAGACTTAATTGGTGCTACTCTTGATTTTCCCATGATAAAAGCACAGTGTACTTGAGAATGCTTGTTTTGTAAAAGCAAGTATGTCACCGTTCCATATCCATCCTGGCTCGCATCAGAAAAATGATGCAACTGTGCATTCGTGATGTCACCAAAGTTTGGAGGTTTTAAACATCTGGGAAGCACAAAACTTTCCAGATGGTGGAGTTCTTGCAGCCATGTGGTCCATTTTTTTACAACCAATTCAGGCAAGACATCATCCCAACCTGAATCTCCTTTGCAGATATCTTGCAAGATCTTTTTTGCAGACAACACAACAGGACTCACAATTCCCAACGGATCGTAGATGGAACCAATCATGGAAAGGATTCCTCTTCTGGTTAGAGGTCTGTCTTTTACTACAATCTTGAATTTGAAAACGTCAGACTGAATGCACCACTGCACTCCCAACACTCTCTCAACTGATGGAGTGTCCCGATCCATACTCAAGTCTTTCACTGTCTTTGCTCTTTGATCCTCCGGTATTTCGTCTAGCACTTGACGCCTGTTGCTCATCCATTTTACGAGCTTCAATCCACCCTTGGCACATATGGATACAAGCTCCTGGTGTAAAGTTATCGCTTGTTCAACGGAACTAACGGAGACCAAACAATCATCAACATAAAAGGAATGTAAGATTGTATCCACTGTTTCACTGTTAAACTGCCTTTTATTATCTTGTGCACATTTCCTAAGTGCAAAGTTTGCGCAGCTAGGAGATGATGTTGCTCCGAAGAGGTGTACTCGCATCCTAAAGTCAACTGGATCTTGACTTAAGTCCCCATCTGGCCACCAAAGAAACCTTAACAAATCAACATCATCAGCTGGCACTCTTACTTGATGAAACATTGATTCAACATCTGCCATGATCACCACTGGTTCCTTTCGAAATCTTGTTATCACTCCAATGAGTGAGCTGGTAAGGTCTGGTCCTTGCAAGAGTTGAGCATTAAGTGATGTTCGCTGAAAACTTGCTCCACAATCAAATACCACACGGATTTTTTTCTTAGTAGGATGGTAGACACCATGATGTGGGATGTACCAGATCTTTCCATCATTACGTGTCATATCCTTCGCTGGTACTCGCTCTGCATAACCTTTGGATACCATATCCTTGACAAAAGCTTTATAGTCAGCACAGAAACCTGAATCTCTTTGAAGTCTCTTCTTTAGATGAAAGGCACGTTGTTCCACAACTTTTCGATTGTTTGGCATTTGTACTCTCTTTCTCAGAGGTAAACCTATTTCATAATGCCCATCAACAAGTTTGATCGAATGAGTCACCATTTCCATGAATTTTTGATCTTCTTTTGAATTGCCTGTTTGTTCATCTTGGCTACATTCTGGGAAGTCCATTTTAAACTGCTGTTGCCATAGGTCTTCCAAATTCATTACTGAAATTCTGTTGACAGTGACTTCTGGCTGAGCACAATCCATTTGGTTATCGCTGTTTCCAGAGAGTGGTCCATTCACAGTCCATCCCAACATTGTCCTGATTGCATAGGGTCCATCATTTACGCTGCGGATTACCTCCAATGGTTCCAAAGCTTTCGGAACATTTGTCCCTATCAGCAGCTCAATCCCTGCCTCAATCTCAGGTAAATGAACACTCTTTAAATGGGGCCATCTGCGAAGATCTTTTCCTCTAGGTATATTCCCTTTATGTACAGGCATACTTTCCTGTGTATAAACTTGATTTAATTCACAAAAGTTGCGACCATTCAAGCCAGCTACCTCCAGTCCAGATAAAACATGACTATTTACAACCTTTTCTTGCCCCATAGTTCGTAGAAGTATCCGCACTTTGTTTCCTGTGAGGTTGAGTCTTCTCATTAAACTCTCCGTACAAAACACAGCAGTGCTCCCTTGATCTAAAAAGCATAAGTGGTGACTATTTTGCTGCCTTTTTTGGCCTTGATTTGTACAGGGACAATCGGGAGTTTACAATCACGATCACCAGCCCCAGTAAGACCACTAGATACTAAGACATCATCCACTGCCATTTTTGCTTTCTTTTCAGTTCCCTTTACTTTGGGAAAGATATGCAGCAAAGTAGGATGTTTAAGACCACAAACATCACAATAAAGACGTTTCTTGCACTCTTTGCTTATGTGCCCCATACACAAGCACCCAAACAAATTCCACTTTCTTTTAAGAAGCCAATCTTCTCTTTTTGGATTGTTTTCCCAACTGAGGACACATACCCAATGTGTGTGCACCTCTACAGTGGTAACATTCTTTCATATCAAATCCAGCCTTTTTCTGTGATGTATTTTCAGATTCATTTTCTTTGCTTGCAGCGACCACTGTGGTGGCAAAGCTGGTACCTTTTATTCCAGGCCGAAATTGCGATTTGGTCTTTTCACATCCTTATTAGTTGACAAAGTAATGTCCTGTATGTTTCCAAATACTGGGTCAGTTAGAATTTTGACTTGATGTTCTAAAAAAATGAACGATATCAATAAAGGAAACTCTGTGTCGGTGTCTTTCTTGTAGTTCACAAACCACCGTTCTCCATTTATCCGGAGTCTGTAGGGCAATTTCTTTATGATTATCATCATGTTAGCAGGCATGTCCAAATCGTGCATGTACTGCACTTCCTCCATGACGTTACTACAGCCTCTAAGAAAAGACTGAATTCTTGTAAAGCATTCACATCTTCAGCTTTAATTTGAGGCCATGAGAGCACTTATTAATATAAGCAAATGCAACCTTCTGTTCATTGCCAAAATGTTCATGCAACAAAGTTTTTGGCCCTAATGTATCCTCTTTGTGGATCAATATGCTGACAACTCTGTATCAACTCCCTTGGAAACCGACAGTATACTGTTCAAGATAGTACAGGCAATCACTGTCGTTATCTATCTTACTTTCAACGTTATTTTGAAAGCTCTCATGAATGCATGGTACTGTAAGGGATCACCACCCTCGAACACGTTAAGATCTTTCTTGGGCAAGGGATGATAAACATTGCTGTTTTACACAATAGTGTTGTTATTTCATTTTGCTTTCTCATTATTCCCGAATATGTGGTTTTGCTCTCATCGTTGGATTCATCATGAGAATTTAAGACATTTCCTTGTGATATCTGATCCACTGTTGGTATCTAGACAGGTGTTGGCTCACAGGATGAGGCTGTGAAAATACTGGTTGT
>NW_024121555.1:732468-780431 GCF_016745375.1 Pimephales promelas
CATCCACTTCAAGCTTCTCAAGTTCTTTGAGATTAGCAGGCCACTTACTTTCATGAAGACAAAGAAAGGCAGACCAGAGATCCATGTCTTGTTCTTAAGAAACACATTGACAGTTGATCCTCTGGAAGCAACATCTGCTGGGTTGCTTGCTGTGTCTACATATCTCCATTGTGAAGCTTGAGAGGCCTTGAGAATTTCAGTCACTCGATTGGCTACAAATATTCGAAATCGTGAGGTCTCGTTCTTGATGTATTTGAGAACAGATGCACTGTCCGTCAAAAGACAGAATCTTGAAGCTGCAGGTGCAGTTCTTTCTTCCATAACACATCCATGCGGCTTGCCATGGTAGCAGCAATGAGCTCCATACGAGGGATGGTAACAGACCTTAATTTGGTGCTACTCTTGATTTTCCCATGATAAAAGCACAGTGTACTTGAGAATGCTTGTTTTGTAAAAGCAAGTATGTCACCGTTCCATATCCATCCTGGCTCGCATCAGAAAAATGATGCAACTGTGCATTCGTGATGTCACCAAGTTTGGAGGTTTTAAACATCTGGGAAGCACAAAACTTTCCAGATGGTGGAGTTCTTGCAGCCATGTGGTCCATTTTTTTACAACCAATTCAGGCAAGACATCATCCCAACCTGAATCTCCTTTGCAGATATCTTGCAAGATCTTTTTTGCAGACAACACAACAGGACTCACAATTCCCAACGGATCGTAGATGGAACCAATCATGGAAAGGATTCCTCTTCTGGTTAGAGGTCTGTCTTTTACTACAATCTTGAATTTGAAAACGTCAGACTGAATGCACCACTGCACTCCCAACACTCTCTCAACTGATGGAGTGTCCCGATCCATACTCAAGTCTTTCACTGTCTTTGCTCTTTGATCCTCCGGTATTTCGTCTAGCACTTGACGCCTGTTGCTCATCCATTTTACGAGCTTAAATCCACCCTTGGCACATATGGATACAAGCTCCTGGTGTAAAGTTATCGCTTGTTCAACGGAACTAACGGAGACCAAACAATCATCAACATAAAAGGAATGTAAGATTGTATCCACTGTTTCACTGTTAAACTGCCTTTTATTATCTTGTGCACATTTCCTAAGTGCAAAGTTTGCGCAGCTAGGAGATGATGTTGCTCCGAAGAGGTGTACTCGCATCCTAAAGTCAACTGGATCTTGACTTAAGTCCCCATCTGGCCACCAAAGAAACCTTAACAAATCAACATCATCAGCTGGCACTCTTACTTGATGAAACATTGATTCAACATCTGCCATGATCACCACTGGTTCCTTTCGAAATCTTGTTATCACTCCAATGAGTGAGCTGGTAAGGTCTGGTCCTTGCAAGAGTTGAGCATTAAGTGATGTTCGCTGAAAACTTGCTCCACAATCAAATACCACACGGATTTTTTTCTTAGTAGGATGGTAGACACCATGATGTGGGATGTACCAGATCTTTCCATCATTACGTGTCATATCCTTCGCTGGTACTCGCTCTGCATAACCTTTGGATACCATATCCTTGACAAAAGCTTTATAGTCAGCACAGAAACCTGAATCTCTTTGAAGTCTCTTCTTTAGATGAAAGGCACGTTGTTCCACAACTTTTCGATTGTTTGGCATTTGTACTCTCTTTCTCAGAGGTAAACCTATTTCATAATGCCCATCAACAAGTTTGATCGAATGAGTCACCATTTCCATGAATTTTTGATCTTCTTTTGAATTGCCTGTTTGTTCATCTTGGCTACATTCTGGGAAGTCCATTTTAAACTGCTGTTGCCATAGGTCTTCCAAATTCATTACTGAAATTCTGTTGACAGTGACTTCTGGCTGAGCACAATCCATTTGGTTATCGCTGTTTCCAGAGAGTGGTCCATTCACAGTCCATCCCAACATTGTCCTGATTGCATAGGGTCCATCATTTACGCTGCGGATTACCTCCAATGGTTCCAAAGCTTTCGGAACATTTGTCCCTATCAGCAGCTCAATCCCTGCCTCAATCTCAGGTAAATGAACACTCTTTAAATGGGGCCATCTGCGAAGATCTTTTCCTCTAGGTATATTCCCTTTATGTACAGGCATACTTTCCTGTGTATAAACTTGATTTAATTCACAAAAGTTGCGACCATTCAAGCCAGCTACCTCCAGTCCAGATAAAACATGACTATTTACAACCTTTTCTTGCCCCATAGTTCGTAGAAGTATCCGCACTTTGTTTCCTGTGAGGTTGAGTCTTCTCATTAAACTCTCCGTACAAAACACAGCAGTGCTCCCTTGATCTAAAAAAGCATAAGTGGTGACTATTTTGCTGCCTTTTTTGGCCTTGATTTGTACAGGGACAATCGGGAGTTTACAATCACGATCACCAGCCCCAGTAAGACCACTAGATACTAAGACATCATCCACTGCCATTTTTGCTTTCTTTTCAGTTCCCTTTACTTTGGGAAAGATATGCAGCAAAGTAGGATGTTTAAGACCACAAACATCACAATAAAGACGTTTCTTGCACTCTTTGCTTATGTGCCCCATACACAAGCACCCAAAACAAATTCCACTTTCTTTTAAGAAGCCAATCTTCTCTTTTTGGGATTGTTTTCCCAACTGAGGACACATACCCAATGTGTGTGCACCTCTACAGTGGTAACATTCTTTCATATCAAATCCAGCCTTTTTCTGTGATGTATTTTCAGATTCATTTTCTTTGCTTGCAGCGACCACTGTGGTGGCAAAGCTGGTACCTTTTATTCCAGGCCGAAATTGCGATTTTGGTCTTTTCACATCCTTATTAGTTGACAAAGTAATGTCCTGTATGTTTCCAAATACTGGGTCAGTTAGAATTTTGACTTGATGTTCTAAAAAATGAACGATATCAATAAAGGAAACTCTGTGTCGGTGTCTTTCTTGTAGTTCACAAACCACCGTTCTCCATTTATCCCGGAGTCTGTAGGGCAATTTCTTTATGATTATCATCATGTTAGCAGGCATGTCCAAATCGTGCATGTACTGCACTTCCTCCATGACGTTACTACAGCCTCTAAGAAAAAGACTGAATTCTTGTAAAGCATTCACATCTTCAGCTTTAATTTGAGGCCATGAGAGCACTTTATTAATATAAGCAAATGCAACCTTCTGTTCATTGCCAAAATGTTCATGCAACAAAGTTTTGGCCCTAATGTATCCTCTTTGTGGATCAATATGCTGACAACTCTGTATCAACTCCCTTGGAAAACCGACAGTATACTGTTCAAGATAGTACAGGCAATCACTGTCGTTATCTATCTTACTTTCAACGTTATTTTTGAAAGCTCTCATGAATGCATGGTACTGTAAGGGATCACCATCGAACACGTTAAGATCTTTCTTGGGCAAGGATGATAAACATTGCTGTTTTAACAATAGTGTTGTTATTTCATTTTGCTTTCTCATTATTCCGAATATGTGGTTTTGCTCTCCATCGTTGGATTCATCATGAGAATTTAAGACATTTCCTTGTGATATCTGATCCACTGTTTGGTATCTAGACAGGTGTTGGCTCACAGGATGAGGCTGTGAAAATACTGGTTGTTGTACCATTGTCTCTTTAGGCCTTGCACCTGATTCCAAACACTCATGCATTGATCTTTTTTCTCTTAGAAACTTTGGAGGAACAAATGATTTAGCACTGGCATTAAGACTTTGTGTTTTCTTTTGTTCATTCTCTAACTTGGAATGTTTCCTTCCTGAACGATCAGATTTACTGCTTGACACACTCTGAGATTTCAAAACATTCAGTTTGGCCATTTGAATAGCAATTTCTCCATGCAAATTAAGTTGTTCTTTCTTTTTCCGTAACTGTTCTTCTTGATCCTCCAGCTCATGCTTATCCTTCAAGAATTGTTGTTGTGCCCTTAATGCTGCCAATTCAGCCTCTGCTTTGAGACGTACAGAAGAAGTAGATGATGCCACAGATCTTTTTTCTGTTGTTGAGCTTTGAACTTTTGATAATATACTCCCCACGTTTGATACACTGTCAGTTGGTTGGATGTCATCTTGTAAAAACGATGCATGATCTAGCACTTGAGGATTGGGAAACTCTTTCGGTATTGCACCAGCACGAGACTGAACAGCCATATCTTTTTCCACATTGTCTGATGTAAGGATGGAAGACGGAAGATCTAGCACTTGAGGATTGGGAAACTCTTCCTGTATTGCCCCAGCACACGACTGAACAGACATAGCGTTCTCCAATGATCCATCTGGTTCACTCAACCAATGTTGAACAGCTTCTTTGAATGTGTTGCTGTATTTCATAATACTCTGAAACCATTCATTTTGTTTTTCCTGTTCATCTTTAGGAAGTAAAGGAATCACCATGTCGTGCATTTTGCTGGCATTTTCACAAAGCTGAACAAGAGTTTTAAACTGAATTTGCATTTGGGAGGCATTTTCCTTTCTCTTCATAAGATTTTTCATCTCTGGTATCTGGCTCTTAATTTTGTTTACATTTGATTTCCGTTTCATTTGCAAACTTTCAATTTTGTTCGCCAAGGCCTTTGCAGTAAGTTTAGTTTCTCTTTTACCGCAATCATTTTCAAAGCCAGTGACGCCATCAACACTCACTTCACTCATGCTTGAGTTCTCAAAAGAAACCAATGTTCGTATAACTCAAATCCTCCAACATCACAGCGTCAGCAGCACGTAAACAAACGCCGTCAACATCGCGACACTATTTTTCAACACAAACGGATCGCCAACAACAAGCTTTAAACACCAGAGCTCTGTGCAAAAATAGACTAGCCAAACAACAAACAATCACACAGCCGCGTGACCATCCCCAATGGATAGACAACGACGAACACAATTCAATCTGCGCGCAATCCAATACTGCACAGCGGATTAGAACAAAGCCCAACAGGCTTACCTATTCGGTGATTGTTTGCATGCTTCTCTTCGGAGCTTTGCTGGTCCAGACTCGCTGGTGATTCAACTTCTGCGATGGCTGAAAATTCCTTTCCTTTTAAATGAACAGAATCATATCCTCCGTCTGCGATGTGCACTTAATCCGTTCTTGCGCGTCCGCTGAGAATGATCTATGTTGACAAATTGTAGCGGCTTGAATCCAATGATGTTACCGCTGAGAGACTGAGACAGGGACTGTTTGCAACTGACTGACGCAGAAACACATATCGATGAGGCAAATGATTTTTTACTAGCAATTCTTTATTGCTGGCTGATGTATATTGATTGTACAAGGTTTGCTGCTCAAAGTTTGCTGCTCAAAGTTTGCTGGTCAACATAGAATACATCGCCCCTGCTCACCCCCTCTCACCTGACATAATCAGTGAACAGGTGACTAATATTCACATTCACATGTAATCACGTGACCCGCCACCAGGATCAGGTGACAATAAAAACAAAACAAAAAACCATTAACTCTTTCATGTCCACAACACCATGTTTCATTGATTTCCAACCAAAAACGCACCCAGATTTATAAATATCACAGAACATGAATAAATAATTATTATTACAGGAATCAATATATTTTAAATGCAATTTATTAGCTGAACCAAATGTATTCAACAGTATATAATATACAGTATAATTGCATTACTATAGGATAGAATGGGGGAAAGTAATAGCACAAATTGTTTTTGCACAATGAACTCACAGCCCATCGTACCCTTTTGCACGCTCAAGTTCGTTATTTCCATGGTTATTTCAAATTTAGGCTACTAGGCGCGTCGCGCGCAGGGTGCAAGTTCAACGCGGTGAACGCGCTCGTTTTTTTCCAAGCGCATCCGCACCGCATCAAGATAAAAACATATTCATACCCTAATCATATAATAGTGTCACTAACGTTACATCTGGCTAATGGCACTGTTAAAGTAGGTCGTCTAAAAACATAACGGAACACTTACCTCAGCCGCAGGTGATCCACTTGTCCTGTCTGTGCTATCGATGGGATGGCCGTATCCTTCAGCACATTATGGTCCGTGTGGCAAATTCCATAGTCGTCCTCATTGAAATGTACCGAGCAAATGTCACCGGGTGAACCAACTAGGAACCAAAAAAAAATATGGACTCGTTTCCAGGGGGAAGAAGTGCCGGTGTAACACCGGGCCGGCTTTTGGTAAACATATCTGACTATAATGAGCGCCAGCTGAAGCCAATGAGCAGCGCTTCATTGAATCTCATGCCGGGAGGGAAGAATATAAAGAGAGAGGCTTGAAGCATAGGAGGTGAGCTTTTGCAGTGGGAGAACTTCACACAAGTGCTCGAGGGGATTAGAGCAGTGACAGCGGGCGGCGGCAGGATAAGGCTGGTTCCTTGTTCATCTCTGTGAGATCATTTGTCTTTGGATCATCCATCCTATGAAGAGAAGAGAGGCGAGTTGTTTTAATCACTGTGATGGTAGAGTGAGTTGCAGTGTCTGAAAGAGTGAAACAAACACGTGTGAAGATTTCCAAGAGTGATTTATGCACGAGTGTGGTGAGATCAAACAACTGTGTTCTCTCTGAGTCTCTGATGGATGAGATCGACCCATAACCTTAAGAGTTTTTTTTCTGATCTGCTCTCCTGCCTGTGTTGAAGTAAAACAGAGCTGCTGAATCGAGTATTTCCCCCAGCTGTCATCCAGTCGTGTGAGTACAACACACCGAGTTAATATTGACATCCTCATCTGTCCTCCTGTCTGTGTTGAAGTAAAACAGAGCCGCTGAACTGAGTATCTCCTCCTGTTGTCATCCAGTCGTGTGAGTACAACACCGAGTTAATAGTGACGTCTTCCTGCTTGTGTTGAAGTAAAACAGAGCTGCTGAACCGAGTATCTCCTCCTGCTGTCATCCAGTCGTGTGAGTACAACACACAGAGTTAATAGTGACCTCTTCATCTGTCCTCCTGCCGGTGTTAAGTAAAACAGAGCTGCTGAACTGAGTATCCCCTCCCGCTGTCATCCAGTCGTGTGAGTACAACACACCGAGTTAATAGTGACATCTTCATCTGTCCTCCTGTCTGTGTTGAAGTAAAACAGAGCCGCTGAACTGAATATCTCCTCCTGCTGTCATCCAGTCGTGTGAGTACAACACACCGAGTTAATAGTGACATCTTCATCTGTCTTCCTGCTTGTGTTGAAGTAAAACAGAGCTGCTGAACTGAGTATTTCCTCCTGCTGTCATCCAGTCGTGTGAGTACAACACACAGAGTTAATAGTGACCTCTTCATCTGTCCTCCTGCCGGTGTTAAGTAAAACAGAGCTGCTGAACTGAGTATCCCCTCCCGTTGTCATCCAGTCGTGTGAGTACAACACACCGAGTTAATAGTGACATCCTCATCTGTCCTCCTGTCTGTGTTGAAGTAAAACAGAGCCGCTGAACTGAGTATCTCCTCCTGCTGTCATCCAGTCGTGTGAGTACAACACACAGAGTTAATAGTGACATCCTCATCTGTCCTCCTGTCTGTGTTGAAGTAAAACAGAGCCGCTGAACTGAGTATCTCCTCCTGCTGTCATCCAGTCGTGTGAGTACGACACACAAAGTTAATAGTGACCTCTTCATCTGTCCTCCTACCGGTGTTAAGTAAAACAGAGCTGCTGAACTGAGTATCCCCTCCCGCTGTCATCCAGTCGTGTGAGTACAACACACCGAGTTAATAGTGACATCCTCATCTGTCCTCCTGTCTGTGTTGAAGTAAAACAGAGCCGCTGAACTGAGTATCTCCTCCTGCTGTCATCCAGTCCTGTGAGTACAACACACAGAGTTAATAGTGACATCCTCATCTGCTCTCCTGCCTGTGTTGAAGTAAAACAGAGCTGCTGAACTGAGTATCTCCTCCTGCTGTCATCCAGTCGTGTGAGTACGACACACAGAGTTAATAGTGACATCCTCATCTGTCCTCCTGTCTGTGTTAAAGTAAAACAGAGCTGCTGAATCGAGTATCTCCTCCTACTGTCATCCAGTCATCCTATGCAACGAGCCTGACGTCGAGAGCAGTCACTGTCAGTCCTACGAGCCTATGCAACGAGTTTGACGACGAGAGAAGTCACTGTCAGTCCCACGAGCCTATGCAACGAGCCTGATGACGAGAGAAGTCACTGTCAGTCCTACGAGCCTATGCAACGAGTTTGACGACGAGAGAAGTCACTGTCAGTCCCACGAGCCTATGCACCGAGCCTGACGACGAGAGAAGTCACTGTCAGTCCTACGAGCCTATGCAACGAGTTTAACGACGAGAGAAGTCACTGTCAGTCCCACGAGCCTATGCAACGAGCCTGACGACGAGCCTATGCAACGAGTTGACGACGAGAGAAGTCACTGTCAGTCCCACGAGCCTATGCAACGAGCCTGACGACGAGAGAAGTCACTGTCAGTCCTACGAGCCTATGCAACGAGCCTGACGACGAGAGAAGTCACTGTCAGTCCTACGAGCCTATGCAACGAGCCTGCCAACGAGAAGAGTCACTGCCTGTCCCTACTTTTTTTTTCTACCACAATGCAAGTGGAGTATCTAGCCGGGCTGCAAGGGCTCCGAGAAGCCCAGAGGATACAATTTGTGTTGAATTCGCTCGAGGGGGAGGCGAAGAGAGAAGTACGAGCAGCACCTGAAGCCGTCCGAGCCACTACACAAGCAATCTTCGAGTTTTTATCCAAACAGTATGGTGATTCCACTCCAGTGGCAGTGTTGCGGGCTCAGTTTTTTAACTGTAAGCAGGGACCTGGGCAGACTCTGCGAGCGTTCGCTCTGCGACTGCGGGAACAGTTCTCCAGGTTGAAGAGTCGGGAGCATCATGGACTAGGAAATGAAGAGACTTTATTGAGAGACCAGTTCCTGTTGGGATTGCGAGAAGGTCCAGTGCGACAGAGTCTGAGGTTACAGCTTCGACGGGATGCTGCCCTGACTTTCGAAGATCTACGTGAAGAGGCTCTAGCCCTGGAACAGGATCACAATCAGGCCGTGGAGTCGCCGGTGTGCATGGCTGCAAGTGGGACTAGTGCCCCAGGATTGCCTGAATTGACGGATTGAAAACAAGCCTTACGTGCAGAGCTGATGAAAGATGTTCGGGAAGAAATGGCTGAGTTATCAAAGACTATTCTGGGAGAGCTCCGCCGTGGACGGCCAGAGCCCCCGCCTTTGCTCCGAGACCGGTCATATTCTGATGGAGAGAGAGATCCGGGAAGACGTACCGGCCGACCACTCAGTTCCAGGTTCCAGTGGGATGAGCAAGGGCGCCCGATCTGTAACAACTGCAGGGAGCCAGGTCACTATAGCCGCCAATGCAGCTCCCGGCGTAACTCGCAAGGGGGTTTTTAGGACGACCGGCCACTGTGGGTCAAGTGGTCGGGACCCCCCGGATGGACCCCTTTCCAAGTTCAGCTCCACGAGACAGCTTGGTGGGACGTTGTCCCGTCGTGGAGATTAAGGTCAATGGAGTTATTGTTCGTTGCCTGGTAGATACAGGATCCCAGGTCACCATGTTTGCCGAGAGTCTGTCCAGAGATCTGTTCCACGTCCATCAATTACTAGAGGCTGAAGTCCCCTGGCTCACCTTGCGAGGAGCAAATGGCCTGAACATTCCCTATATCGGATACCAGGTGACTGATTTTGAGGTCCAGGGCACCACGATCCCACAGAAGGGGGTAGTGATTGTGCGGGACTCCTGTCTGGGGGAACATCGTGCTTTGTTGGGGATGAATGTAATCATGGACTGTTGGGAAGAACTGTTCCAGGCTGGTCCTCTTCATTCTACTTCTGTAGCCGAGAAGCGAGAGTGGGAACGGGTTATCACCGACTGTCGACGGGTACAGGTGGCCAGCTCCCAACAAGATCGGGAAGACTCTGGTCGAGTGGTATGTCGATACGCCATCTCTATTCCTGCCCGGAGTGAGGCTGTGGTCTGGGTTCGACTTCCTGAGCGGGCCTATGGTCGAGAAGAGTATGTCCTTATCGAGCCCCACTGGGAGTGTCAGTCCGTCGAAGTTGCTCGGGGGTTAACAGTGGCCCGTCGAGGCCGGATTGCAGTAAAAGTGAGGAACACAAACACTTACCCTGTCCAACTCCATCGTCACCAACGGTTGACCCGAATTACGCCAGTGGATTCCCATCAGGTGAGGGAGGAGCAGGAGGTCCGCTTCTGCCAAGTGAGCGCAACGGTGGTCGAGGTCGGTCTTGCAAGGGAGGAATCTGGTCCTGGTCCCGCTGCATGCAACATGCCGACCCATTTGCAGAGCGAGTCCCTGCAGGGGGAGGGCCTACAGGAAGAACAAACGCGCCGACTCCAGGGTCTGTTGGCCAAGTGGCAAGGCATCTTCTCCACCCATGAGGAAGACTATGGATGCACCGACATCGTCAAACACGTTATACCTACCGGAGATGCTCCGCCTAGTCGAGAGCGGTACCGGCCGGTACCTCCAACCTTATACTCTGAGATTCGTGCCTTATTAAAGGGGATGCTGAGACGCGGAGTTATTCGAGAGAGCAGCAGCCCATGGGCCGCCCCAATTGTCCTGGTCCGTAAGAAGACCGGCTCTTGGAGATTTTGCGTGGATTATCGCAAGTTGAACCTTGTCACCAAGAAGGACGCTTTCCCCCTGCCCCGGATTGAGGATTCCCTTACGGGACTGACCAACGCCGCCTGGTATTCCACCCTTGACTTGGCGAGTGGCTACTGGCAGGTGCGGGTGGAGGAGCAGGACCGAGAAAAGACCGCATTTACCACCCCCTTTGGCCTGTTTGAGTGGGATCGTATGCCCTTCGAACTCTGTAACGCCCCTGCGACCTTCCAGAGGCTGATGCAGCGATGCCTGGGAGGACAGTTGATGGACTCTACCCTGGTGTACCTGGATGATGTGATCGTCTATTCTCCCGACTTTGACTCTCACCTGTTGCATCTGGAGCAAGTTTTCTGTGCTATGAGGCGGTATGGACTGAAGCTCCAGCCAGGGAAATGCCAGCTCTTTAAGAAGGAGGTCCAGTTCTTGGGGCACCGAGTGAGCGCCGCAGGAGTGGCTGTCGACCCGGAGAAGGTGTCTGCAGTGCAGGGTTGGGTTCCACCAAAAACCATCAGGCAGGTGCGGTCCTTCCTGGGATTCGTCGGCTAGTACAGGCGCTTCATAAAAGACTTCTCAAAAATTGCGAAACCCTTGAACCAGCTGCTGGCCGGATCTGGTTCTTCACGGAGCCGGAGTTCCCCCATGATTACTTGGACCCCAGAGTGTGAGACCGCCTTTCAGAGGCTGAAGCAGGAATTGCTGCAGGCCCCCATTTTAGCTTACGCTGATTTCACCCGACCCTTTGTACTTTACACCGACACTAGCAACCGCGGATTGGGGGCGGTACTGGCCCAGCGACGAGACGGAACAGAGAGGGTCATCGCCTACGCCAGCCGGAGTCTCCATCCAGCAGAGCGGAATGATGCCAACTACAGCTCTTTTAAAATCGAGCTGCTGGCCCTGAAGTGGGCTTTGTGCGAGAAGTTCAAGGACTACTTGTGGGGAGCGGAAGTATTGGTGGTGACCGACAACAGTCCATTAGTCCACCTCCAAACCACAAAGCTAGGGGCAGTGGAGCAGAGGTGGGTGGCCCAGCTCGCCAATTTCAATTATCGGTTGCAGTATCGACCAGGCCGCGAACACATAAATGCTGATGTCCTGTCACGATTACCACCGGTGGGGGAAGGGGGAACCCCAGGACTGGAATCAGAGGAAGGGCTGATGGTAGGAATAGTAGAGGCGCAGGGAATGCGATCAGAGGGAGTACCGGCAAGTTGGGGATGGGACCCCCACCGATGGAGAGGGCGGCAGGAACAGGATGAGGAGTTGGCTATCCTGCGGGTTTGCCTGGAGCAGAATCGACTCCCCGGGGCGGACGAACGACGGGAACATCCCGTGGGATTGAAGAAGCTTCTGGGACACTGGAAGAGATTGAAGTTGCGGGAGGGAGTAATCTGTAGGTCTGTCTTGGACTCGAGGACCCATGAGATGGTCTATCAGGTGGTGGTGCCTAGAGCCCAGATCCGGCCGTTGCTTCAGGCCTACCACGATAGGGTTGCCGCGGTGAGGAAAATTTCCCACCGGTTAATCGACGTGTGACAACACCGGTAATCCCGGTGTCACCGTGGAGGGCAGGGCGGGGGGGTTAAATAGCTTTTAAATGCGTGCGCGTTATACTTTCACTTTCGAAATAAGCGTCAATTGTTTGAATGGACAAAAAAAAAAACAACTCGCTTATAATAAAACTTTTATTTATAGACTTTTATTAGCATAACGAACGAATAAAAATAACCCCATGCATAGGCTGAAAAAAGTGAAAATCGGCAAAATGTGGGCCCAAACAAATAAGAACCATAAAACGTTTGTTAACGAATAAGAAAATAAAATAGGCCTAAATAAATTACACAAAGTTTAAATGAGATAAAACCAATTAAAAAGGGACGAATATAAAATAAAAACTTCAAAACGGACCTTAGCCTACATAAATGACATACTTTCACTTTCGAAATAAGCGTCAATTGCTGGAATGGACAAAAAAAAAAAAAAAAAACAACTCGCTGACAATAAACTTTTATTTAGACAGCACTTTTATTAGAATAATAAACGAATAAAATATAGACAGAACTTTTATTAGCATAACGAACAAATAAAAATAACCTCATGCATAGGCTGAAAAAAGTGAAAATCGGCAAACTGTGGGCCCAAAAAAAATAAAACGTTTATTAATGAATAAGAAAACAAAATAGGCCTAAATAAATTAAACAAAGTTTAAATAAGATAAAACCAAATAAAAAGAGACGAATATAAAATAAAAACTTTAAAAATGACCTTAGCCTACATAAATGACAGCACTCTAAAAAAAAGTAAAACACTATAAATTGGCATTTATTAACATTAATATATATTGGCCAAAATATTGCCAAACAGGCGCTTTTGCATTGCGTTTTGACACCAAATCTTCCGCCATTATCTTGCTTTTCTGTAATTTGACTCGTTCTCGTCTCCACACGTGCTAAATGGAATCCTGATGCTTGCTGATCTGTGACGTGACGGCACGCGTTGCGCAGTTCATTTTTAATTATAATGCTCTCTTCAGAACTAAATAATTGAAAATTATTATTTTTAATTAATTCAAATAAATATTTTAGCAAAAACGAATACTTAAAAAAAAAAAAGTCAAGACATCGCGGTGTCACGGTGGGAAAGTGATGTCACCGGTGATGGGGCTTAAAACCGGTAACACCGTCAACACCGTCTATCGCGGCAAGCCTATACCACGATCAACTAGGGCATCAGGGCCAAGAACGAACAGTGTCACTGCTGCGCCGGCACTTCTTCTGGAGCGGGATGGAAGAATCAGTGGGGACGTATGTGCAGGGATGCCCCCGCTGTACGCTGTTCAAAACCCGACGAGACGTGAGGGCCCCCATGGTCCCGGTGAGGCCCAGAGCCCCGTTGCATATGCTGGCTATGGACTTCCTGACCTTGAGCCGCCCAATGGATCGCTACCAGAACATCTTAGTAGTCACTGACTTGTTCACCAAGTATGCCTGGGCAATACCGACTTTGGATCAGACCGCCACCACCACTGCCGGTGCTCTGTGGAGACACGTCTTCCAGCCCTTTGGATGTCCCGAAACCAAGGGCCGAACTTCGAGTCCCGTGTCATCCAAGAATTATGCCAATTGTACGGATGCAAGAAGACCCACACCACCCCATACCATCCACAGGGAAACGGGGGGTGCGAGCGTTTCAATCAGACGCTTCTAAGTTTACTGGGGACTCTGGATGCGGACCATCAGGGTTACTGGACAGATAGCCTCCCGGCCCTGGTGCAGGCCTACAACAACAGTGTCCATAGCACTACGGGTTATGCCCCTGCTTACCTGATGTTTGGGAGACATGTGCATCTGCCCACAGATCTGCTACTAGGGGCAGCAATGGCTGAGGCCCCCGCTACCACCACCGAATGGGTACACCGACACCATCGCCAACTACACTCTGCGTATGAGAAAGTGTCCAAGCACCTCGACGCGGCCGCCCAGAAGAACAAACGTCTGTATGACCGCACTGCTCGAGAGGCCCCTTTGTTACCTGGAGAACGGGTGCTAGTGCGAGATAACCGGCGCCAGGGGAAGGGGAAGCTCAGCGACCGGTGGGAAATCGTGCCGTATGTGGTGGAGAAACGACAGAGGCCGGACCAGCCCGTCTATGCCATTCGGCCAGAGGGGAAGACTGGCCCTGTGAGAATCTTGCACCGAAACCTGCTTCGCCCTTGCCCTAACTATCCGCGGCAAGAGACTGAGGCGCCACCGGCACCTGTGGCCCCTGTACCACCGTTGATGGGTTGAGTTGTGGTCCCTAGAGCCCCCACTCCTGAACCAAGGGAGGAAGAGCCCGTACAACCAATTCGACATTCCCAAAGGGAGACCCGAGGAGTACCTCCTACTAGGTATGGAGACTGGGTGTCTGGACCCCGTTCTCGGGACTAGAACGGATACGGTGGGGGAGGGTGTCACCGGGTGAACCAACTAGGAACCAAAAAAAATATTGACTCGTTTCCAGGGGGAAGAAGTGCCGGTGTAACACCGGGCCGGCTTTTGGTAAACATATCTGACTATAATGAGCGCCAGCTGAAGCCAATGAGCAGCGCTTCATTGAATCTCATGCCGGGAGGGAAGAATATAAAGAGAGAGGCTTGAAGCATAGGAGGTGAGCTTTTGCAGTGGGAGAACTTCACACAAGTGCTCGAGGGGATTAGAGCAGTGACAGCGGGCGGCGGCAGGATAAGGCTGGTTCCTTGTTCATCTCTGTGAGATCATTTGTCTTTGGATCATCCATCCTATGAAGAGAAGAGAGGCGAGTTGTTTTAATCACTGTGATGGTAGAGTGAGTTGCAGTGTCTGAAAGAGTGAAACAAACACGTGTGAAGATTTCCAAGAGTGATTTATGCACGAGTGTGGTGAGATCAAACAACTGTGTTCTCTCTGAGTCTCTGATGGATGAGATCGACCCATAACCTTAAGAGTTTTTTTTCTGATCTGCTCTCCTGCCTGTGTTGAAGTAAAACAGAGCTGCTGAATCGAGTATTTCCCCCAGCTGTCATCCAGTCGTGTGAGTACAACACACCGAGTTAATAGTGACATCCTCATCTGTCCTCCTGTCTGTGTTGAAGTAAAACAGAGCCGCTGAACTGAGTATCTCCTCCTGTTGTCATCCAGTCGTGTGAGTACAACACCGAGTTAATAGTGACATCTTCATCTGTCTTCCTGCTTGTGTTGAAGTAAAACAGAGCTGCTGAACCGAGTATCTCATCCTGCTGTCATCCAGTCGTGTGAGTACAACACACAGAGTTAATAGTGACCTCTTCATCTGTCCTCCTGTCTGTGTTGAAGTAAAACAGAGCTGCTGAACGGAGTATCCCCTCCCGCTGTCATCCAGTCGTGTGAGTACAACACACCGAGTTAATAGTGACATCTTCATCTGTCCTCCTGTCTGTGTTGAAGTAAAACAGAGCCGCTGAACTGAATATCTCCTCCTGCTGTCATCCAGTCGTGTGAGTACAACACACAGAGTTAATAGTGACCTCTTCATCTGTCCTCCTGTCTGTGTTGAAGTAAAACAGAGCTGCTGAACTGAGTATCCCCTCCCGCTGTCATCCAGTCGTGTGAGTACAACACACCGAGTTAATAGTGACATCTTCATCTGTCCTCCTGTCTGTGTTGAAGTAAAACAGAGCCGCTGAACTGAATATCTCCTGCTGTCATCCAGTCGTGTGAGTACAACACACCGAGTTAATAGTGACATCTTCATCTGTCTTCCTGCTTGTGTTGAAGTAAAACAGAGCTGCTGAACCGAGTATTTCCTCCTGCTGTCATCCAGTCGTGTGAGTACAACACACAGAGTTAATAGTGACATCTTCATCTGTCTTCCTGCTTGTGTTGAAGTAAAACAGAGCTGCTGAACCGAGTATTTCCTCCTGCTGTCATCCAGTCGTGTGAGTACGACACACAGAGTTAATAGTGACCTCTTCATCTGTCCTCCTGCCGGTGTTAAGTAAAACAGAGCTGCTGAACTGAGTATCCCCTCCCGTTGTCATCCAGTCGTGTGAGTACAACACACCGAGTTAATAGTGACATCCTCATCTGTCCTCCTGTCTGTGTTGAAGTAAAACAGAGCCGCTGAACTGAGTATCTCCTCCTGCTGTCATCCAGTCGTGTGAGTACAACACACCGAGTTAATAGTGACATCCTCATCTGTCCTCCTGTCTGTGTTGAAGTAAAACAGAGCCGCTGAACTGAGTATCTCCTCCTGCTGTCATCCAGTCGTGTGAGTACGACACACAAAGTTAATAGTGACCTCTTCACCTGTCCTCCTACCGGTGTTAAGTAAAACAGAGCTGCTGAACTGAGTATCCCCTCCCGCTGTCATCCAGTCGTGTGAGTACAACACACCGAGTTAATAGTGACATCCTCATCTGTCCTCCTGTCTGTGTTGAAGTAAAACAGAGCCGCTGAACTGAGTATCTCCTCCTGCTGTCATCCAGTCTTGTGAGTACGACACACAGAGTTAATAGTGACATCCTCATCTGTCCTCCTGTCTGTGTTAAAGTAAAACAGAGCTGCTGAATCGAGTATCTCCTCCTGCTGTCATCCAGTCATCCTATGCAACGAGCCTGACGACGAGAGCAGTCACTGTCAGTCCTACGAGCCTATGCAACGAGTTTGACGACGAGAGAAGTCACTGTCAGTCCCACGAGCCTATGCAACGAGCCTGATGACGAGAGAAGTCACTGTCAGTCCTACGAGCCTATGCAACGAGTTTGACGACGAGAGAAGTCACTGTCAGTCCCACGAGCCTATGCACCGAGCCTGACGACGAGAGAAGTCACTGTCAGTCCTACGAGCCTATGCAACGAGTTTAACGACGAGAGAAGTCACTGTCAGTCCCACGAGCCTATGCAACGAGCCTGACGATGAGAGAAGTCACTGTCAGTCCTACGAGCCTATGCAACGAGTTGACGACGAGAGAAGTCACTGTCAGTCCCACGAGCCTATGCAACGAGCCTGACGACGAGAGAAGTCACTGTCAGTCCTACGAGCCTATGCAACGAGCCTGACGACGAGAGAAGTCACTGTCAGTCCTACGAGCCTATGCAACGAGCCTGCCAACGAGAAGAGTCACTGCCTGTCCCTACTTTTTTTTTTTTTTTTAAACTTAATAAAAAAAAGTTACTCTTGAACCCACTTCTGTCGTCTGTCTCTTGGTGTCCTTTGGTGACTGCTCCTCCGGAGTGTGGTAGATTACCCTTGGTCTTGACCCCGGTGACACAAACATAATGTCCCTTGATAATCTATTTAGATGTGTTTGGATCAATATCCAGAGTAAGTAAGTTAGCCATTTCTTCATCCAGTCAGCGTTTTTAGTTGGAATTCTGTGAAACATGGTATTACCTCCCCTGTTTACAGTCGCAGCTATTTACAATAGACCGAAAACCCATGACTGTAAACTACGCTTTTACTATTTATAAATTGCTGACTCTGTTACCCAAACTCTCCGATCCTCACCACGGCGTGTCTCAGGTGATGCGGTTATCACTCCGTCAAAGTAGCAGTGCTTCGCCTTCAGAGAATAGTTCTAAGGTTTTATCCACAAGTTTCCTACGCCCCATGAGGCCTTGCGTCAAAAGTGGGCGCGAGTTCCGGTTGGAAGTAAACAAAGCGAGACTTGACATGCTTGATACTCGTTCATTCAACAGTTGACAGTCATTCAAGTTATAGCGATCCAAACTAGCTAACGATGTGGGAACACAACCTCAACGAAATTAAAAAGGGTGAAATAAAAGTACATTTACCCTCCGCAGTGTATTATAATAACATTATTAATAATCAATACTCATCAAGGCATGGTGACAGACAGTTGTGTGAGGTGACAAACAATTAAAATAAAAAATACACACTTAGTCATTGTGCTTTGGAGTTTATTCAAAATTATAAATGAATGTGCTACTGGAATACATTAACTGGCACATTTGGTATTCTGTCAACACAGGCTTTGATCCTGAGTTTAGGTGTAACATCAGTAGCGAACAGCCAAACACATGCTGAGAGAGTTTATAGAATATTAAGAATTTAAACAAATGTACACAGGAAGATTCGTCGTCTTTTGGGAGGTGATGGAAACTACAATCGTTGGCAGGATCAGAGACGGGCTCTGGCAGGATCACTGTGATTTCGTTTTCAGCTTAGGCCTATGTTTAAAACAATCACGTTTAAGCCACTGAACTAGTTTAATCCGGTTATACATACAACCGCGAACAGCACATGTTGTCCCTGAGCTCCGTAACGACATCTCTCATAAAGATTTGCGTCTTTAAATAGTAAAATAATTCTCCGAAAAACAGCTAGCTTCTTCGCTAATTAACCCACAAAATACCATTGGAATGCTACTTCCGCCGCGTCACCGGAAGTTTCACCCACTTTATTTTTTACAGGAGCGCCCCTCGGAAACTTGTGGATACGGTTAAAAGATGTCTGTGTCTCATTTGACTTTGTTATTTGTACATTCTGTGACAATACAAATCACAACATGTAAATAGGAAAACGTTTGCGTTATTTTGCCACTTATTTGGATTAGTATGAAAGCTGCAACCATTCACATCCAGTCTTTGTGCTAAGCTAGGCTAGCAGTGGGTGCGTCAAACAGACTTATAGCACGCACGGAGATGAAAAAGGTATGTATGGACTTATCTAACTCTGGGGGATAAGGTGAATAGGCTATAGTCCCAAAAAGTCGGAGTGTTCCTTTAATATTGTGCTCAGTCAGTTCCAACTACGAGCGAGCCGTATTTACTAAATTCTCCAGCAACGTAGTCGACCGTTTGAATTCCCCGCAACAACACGCGCTCCGGAGGAATCCAATAAGAACGCTTCAGCTCGACCGGCGCGCACCTTGAAGGGCAAACACGCACGCCGTCCTGCTTCAACCACAAGGTTTCAATCCAAGTATTTTTAATATCTTACTAACGCCCGTTTCACACATACTCCGTTTGCAGTGCGTATGCAGTGAGTGTTGCGGTGCGTATCCGGTACAGGAGCCGCACGCGCTAAAGTGCTTTCACATATGCTGCGTTTGCAGTGCGTGAGCTCAGTGGCGCAAAAAGTGGGTATGCGCTATATGCGGCGCATAGGGGCGCAGCACAATGGGGGGCGCCAAAGCGATGGTAAAAAAAAAAAAAAAAAAAAAAAATTATATATAGGCTACAACGGCAGCTATTTCTATATGTAGCTGCCGTTGTGCGTTTCTAAATCATTTCTGCATTCCTACAATGTTATATCAAATTTTAGAGGACTAACAGCCAGACTAGAGTAGGCGCCCTCATGGAGAAGGGGGCGGGTAATATCGCGAGCGGGCGGGGGCGCCGTGAGCTCTGAGCGAGCAGGTACGAGTAGTTAGTTGTCGTCGAAAAAGATGGATAAAACAAAATGCTGTGGTGCTCAAAATAGAAAAAGAAAGAGAGAAAAGGAGATGGCATGTCAATTGATGCGACAGCACCTAAATAACTGCATGCATTGCTGAAATCCAACAGGTAGGATTTAAAATGTGACATCCAGGCATGGCTATCTATATCTCGGTGGCCATTGGAACTGAGATTCCCGCTGGGCCGACGTGCTTTTCAGACAATACATTTCATCCTTTTTTAATTTATTTGTCTTAACGGCCCACAAAACTCGTACATCGGCGGCCCATTTGTTTGTTTGTTGTTTGTTTTTGTTTGGTTTTTTGCTTAATTGGCGGTGCTGGTGTAATGCATTGGTCAAAAAAAGTCAGCTTTAGTTTTTTTTTTTCTGACACACTGGCCCATGAAATATGTCATTATGCGCAAGTATCTTTCAAGTATAGAAATTAGTGCAAAACTAATTATGAAAGTTTCCTTTATTTTTCTGTGTATTTGTTTTACAATAGCCGTTATGGCAATTACTATCATGGGATTAATATTATAACTATTATTTTGTAGTAGTGTAATTTATACAGACACTAACTAAAAGAGGATCAAAATTTTCTCTGTTTAATTTGCACCCTGAATATGGGTTGGAGCTTTTAATTTTGAACTCTCAAAGTGCACCAGACTGCTGAATTTAACATTACAGAACACAAAATTTTCTTACGGGGGAGCATGCCCCCGAACCCCCCTAGAGAAACACAGGTCCACCTACCACAGTTTTACCTAAAATCCTTTGACAAACACTGGTATTGCTGTTCCAATGGAGCTTATAGTTTTCTTTGGGGGGGGTTCATCAAGGTGGAGTAGCTATAGTTTAATTGTGTTAATAAACGACAATTTTGCACTTATTTTTTTCTGTTAGCTCTCATTTCTTCCTACTCACTTATTACACAGCACACTTACATTACATTTATTTTATTTTTATTTATTTATTTATTTATTTATTTATTTTTTTTTTTTGGGGGGGGGGGGGGGGGGGGGCGCTAAAATTGTTGCTGCATACCCCTCCGAAACTGGGTAGTTGCGCCCCTGCGTGAGCTGTACCACAAACACTCGCTATTTTTATTTCAAAATCAGAAGTTATGCAGCAATAGCGTGACCAGTGACCACCAGTCCTGTTATCCCAGTCCTGTTTTCACGTCCTTCCTGGCCGTTTTTTATAAAGTGATGTCCTGGTTTTCAAAAAAAATAAAAAATAAATAAAAAAAACGCTGGAAAAGATCAGCTTTACAGCTAAATATACACTGTTAGCAATTGATGTAATTTTTACAGTAAATTTTACAACAATGTATTGTATTTGCGTTTTACATGTAAAATGCAATGCACCATGGGAAATTAATGGACAGTCCTGTATTATTATTGTAATTTCACTGTATTCACGGAGTTTTACAGCCACCGCGTTGCATCATGGGATCATCGCGGTCTGAATTTTGAATTTTTAGGCGGTTGGTTCTAAACGTACATTCTGGGAGTAAGCCGTCATTCAAGAAGACGGAAAAGAAGCAATTCTGGGACGAAGGTAAGTTATCTTCACGTTATGTAATTTACTGTTACCGTTACACATGTATTTTTATAGCGTAAATAAAACGTTATTAGTTCTCGTTATCTGAGTGGATGGTGACGGTTTCGTCTGCTTTGATATAACATTTATTCTTCCATCAGTCCATTGAAATCGGGTACGTAACGTTACTGGTAATTGCTAAAATTTGCAACCTTGCTCTTCACATATTGATGCTATTTTAATCTGCCTGAAGTCAATATGTGTCACGGATCCATCTGCGTCAGCACCAGATACCTACACTCCGCCCACTCGTTCCGGTTCCCCTGACTACTAATCATCATCACCTGTCGTCACCACCTGCCATCACTTATCCGGACTATCATCCACTCCATATATACTCACCGCATTCAGTCACTCACTGTCTGGTCTCGTCTCTACCACGATTACAGACTCTCTATCGCTACCTTACGTTCCTGATTCTACTTACCTGCATTGTATCTCCAACCCGTCAGTCTCCCGTCTGTTCCTGTCCTTGGTCCCCGTCTGCTGCCAGTCCTCTTCAGTCTCCAGCTCCGCTGTTCCGGTCAGCTCTCCATTCTCCCGCTCCTGTTCAGATAAGGAAAACATCATCAGACTGTTCATAACCCTCATCAACTTCAACTAGCACTCTACTTACCATCCTGTGACTGTCATTCAATAAACCTTGTTCATACTCACCCGTCTGTGCCATTCTGTTCTCTGACAGAAGACCAGACCAACCTAAACATGCTTCAACCTACGCCTGCAACCACCACGGACACGAGTTCCCCATCGACAGCATCCCTTCCCCGGACGAGTGCATCTGTGCTCGCTACTTCCACCGTAGCCTTTTCCTCTGCCGCTGCCTCTGTATGTCCCATGGCCCAACCAGCGCCCTTCTCTGGCGAGGAGGAGGAGTGCAGCGGCTACCTTCTGCAGTGCGAGCTCTACATGAAAATGATTCCATCCTCGTTCCCCACTGAAGAATCGAAGGTCGCTTTCTTTATCTCCCTTCTCCGGGGTCGGGCTCTTCAATGGGCTCATGCCCTATGGAAAGGTCGTGGGCCCGTCACCAGAACCTTCGCCTCCTTTTCCAATCACTTCCTGGAAGTGTTCTCACAATCTCTGCACTCGATCTCCGTGCACGATCAGCTGTTTCGTTTGAAGCAAGGGAGATCGTCAGTGGCTGCATATGCTCTGCAGTTCCGGACCCTCGCCGCTTCGCTGGGATGGAATGAGTCTGCACTCATCACTGCATACCGCCACGGTCTGAATCCCGACATTCGTCTTCAGTTGGCCATCTACGATGACACAGTGGGTATCGAGAGCATTATACAGCGATCCATCCGCATCGACCAACGCCGCACTGCTTGCCAGCTAGATAGCCCTGCACCTCCGCCTCCTCGCCCATCTGCCGCTTACAGTCCTCCAGCACCAGAGCCGATGGAGATCGGGTCTGCTCGCCTACCGATCTCCGAGCGCAATCGCCGTATAACCAACGGACTATGTCTATATTGCGGTGCTGCTGGACATATGTTTTCCACCTGTCCCATTCGTCCACCTCGACCCGCAGTGAGTACTGTCCAGTTACCCCCATCCATATCGAATATGAAATATACATCTGCTACTATCACTTATATGAATCGTTCCCTTCCAGTTCAAGCGCTAATTGACTCCGGATCCGCCGGTAACTTCATCTCACTCACCACTCTCCATCGGCTCCAAACGAAGCAACGTACCATTCCTCACACCCTTCACGTTCAATCCATCGTCGGAAAACCTCTTGGCCGTGGCCGGATTGGACACCGCAGCCCGGATCTAGGGCTAGAGATCGGCTGGCTTCACAAGGAGGCAATTTCCTTTCTGGTGCTGGAGGGCTCGACGGTCGAGATCATCCTGGGACGCCCGTGGTTGGAACTCCATTCACCACATATTCAATGGTCAACCGGTGAGGTCCTACAGTGGGGTGAAGAATGCCATCATCATTGTCTGCCTGCCATTTCCAAGCCCATTATCCGTCCAGTCACTCCGGTTCAGAAAATCTCTCTCTCCGCCACCTGCGTGGAAGATTCCTCTGCTGTGTCCCTCACGGACATTCCTCCACCTTACCGGGCGTTCCAGGAGATCTTTGATAAACAGCTGGCAACCATTTTACCACCTCATCGGCCATGGGACTGTGCGATCGACCTGCTGCCTGGGGCGGTCCTACCGCGAGGTAAGATCTATTCTCTGTCCATCCCGGAGCAGAAGGCCATGGAGGAGTACATCCAGGAAGCCTTAAGTCAAGGATTTATTCGACCATCCACGTCCCCTGCCGCATCAAGCTTCTTCTTCGTGGGCAAGAAGGACGGAGGCTTGCGCCCCTGCATCGATTATCGTATCCTCAATCAATCCACCGTCAAATACCGCTATCCCCTTCCTCTGGTCCCCGCCGCTCTGGAACAACTCCGTGGGGCTACTGTCTACTCCAAACTCGATCTCCGGAGCGCGTACAATCTCATCCGCATCCGTGAAGGTGACGAGTGGAAGACAGCTTTCATCACCCCTGCGGGGCACTACGAGTACCTCGTCATGCCCTTCGGATTGTCCAACGCACCCGCCGTGTTCCAGGGGTTCATGAACGAGATCTTCAGAGACTTACTACACCAATTTGTCATCATCTATATCGATGATATCCTCATATACTCTCCCGATCTACCCACTCATATCCGCCATGTCCAAACTGTACTCCAACGCCTCAGAGACCATCAACTCTTCCTGAAACTAGAAAAGTGCGAATTCCACCGAGACACCGTTCAGTTCCTGGGCTACCTCATCACTCCCCGCGGTATAACCATGGACCAGAGGAAGGTGGATGCCGTTAACAACTGGCCACAACCCACCTCTCGGAAAGACCTTCAACGGTTCCTTGGGTTTGCTAACTTCTATCGCCGCTTCATCAAAAACTTCAGTCAGACCTGCTCCCCTCTCACTAATCTCCTCAAGGGCGGGGCCAAGTCTCTGTCCTGGAACACCGACTCCACACGGGCGTTTGACAGCTTGAAAAGGGCCTTCAGTTCCGCTCCTACCCTCTCCCTTCCCAATCCAGCTCTACCCTTCATCGTGGAAGTGGATGCCTCCACCTCTGGGGTAGGAGCGGTTCTTTCCCAGCGGCAGGGGACTCCAGTGCAACTCCATCCATGTGCCTTCTATTCCAAGAAACTGTCCCCGGCGGAGCAGAACTATGATATCGGCAACCGAGAGCTGCTAGCCATCAAACTGGCCTTGGAGGAATGGAGACACTGGCTGGAGGGGGCTCAACACCCGTTTACAGTTATCACGGACCACCGGAATCTCGAATACCTCCGGGAGGCTAGAAGACTCAATCCCCGTCAAGCCCGCTGGGCTCTCTTCTTCACCCGCTTCAACTTCTCCGTCACCTACCGCCCTGGACACAAAAATGTAAAAGCAGACGCATTATCACGACAGTTCCAGCCCAATTCTCCTCCTCTAAGTCCCGAGACCATCCTCCCTCCAGCCATCGTCGTAAGTCCCATTCAGTGGAGTATGGACGATCACATTACAGACGCCACTCAAGCCGAACCTGCTCCGCCGGGAGGTCCAGAGGGACGGGTTTACGTCCCGACACGTCTACGCCTGTCCCTCATGGACTCAGTGCATACCTCTCCGGGCTCTGGACACCCAGGCAGCCAAGGAACTCTCTCGCTCGTCCAACAGCGTTACTGGTGGCCGGGTATGGCCCAGGATATCTCCCGATACGTCAGGGGATGCTCAGTCTGTGCCATGGCCAAGGTTCCCCGTCATCTTCCTGAAGGCAAACTCACTCCCCTACCAATTCCCACTCGACCCTGGTCCCATCTGGGGGTCGACTTTGTCACCGACCTTCCCCGCTCCCACAATCACACCTGTATTCTTGTGGTAGTCGACCGATTCTCCAAGGCCTGCAAACTCATTCCTCTCCCTGGCCTTCCTACTGCCTTTGAGACCGCTGAAGCCCTATTCCAATACGTTTTCAGAAACTTTGGAATCCCCGAGGATGTCGTATCTGACAGAGGTCCACAATTTATCTCCCGTGTGTGGAAGGCTTTCTTCAATCTCCTGGGCGTTTCCGTCAGCCTTACGTCAGGATACCACCCCCAGTCCAACGGCCAGACTGAGCGGAAGATCCAGGAAATCGGGAGATACTTACGGTCATACTGCCACGACCATCAGGACTGCTGGAGCCGCTACCTGCCGTGGGCCGAGTATGCACAAAACTCTCTCCGTCAATCCACCACAGGGCTCACACCCTTCCAGTGCATACTCGGGTACCAACCTCCACTGTTTCCCTGGTCCGGTGAACCATCAGATGTTCCAGCAGTCCACCACTGGTTCCAGACGAGCGAGAGGGTCTGGGACTCAGCCCACACTCACCTCCAGCGGGCTGTCCGCAGACACAAGACCCAGGCGGATGTTCGACGTGCCTCAACTCCCCAATACCATCCGGGTCAACTGGTCTGGCTCTCCACCCGGGACATCCGTCTCCGACAGCCCTGTCGTAAGCTGAGTCCCAGATACATCGGTCCGTTCGCCATACAGAGGCAGATCAACCCCGTCACCTATCGACTCACTCTTCCCGCTCACTACCGCATCGCACCTACATTCCATGTCTCCCTCCTCAAGCCCTATACTAATCCTCTCACTCCTTCCTCCCCAGGGTCTGGTGCTGCGGACGTGCCCCCTCCTCCTGTGGATCCGGAGGATGATAACATCTACCAAGTGCGAGAAATCCTCGACTCCCGGCGACGGGGCGGCCTTCTGGAATACCTCGTCGACTGGGAAGGTTTTGGGGTGGAAGAGAGATGTTGGGTTCAGCGGGAGGACATTCTTGATCCCACCCTACTCCAGGACTTCCATTCGGCCCATCCAGGTCGTCCTGCACCCAGGGGCCGTGGCCGTCCCCGTCGTCGGTCCCGCCCGCCAGCTGGAGCTGGCCGTGGGGGGGGGGGTACTGTCACGGATCCATCTGCGTCAGCACCAGATACCTACACTCCGCCCACTCGTTCCGGTTCCCCTGACTACTAATCATCATCACCTGTCGTCACCACCTGCCATCACTTATCCGGACTATCATCCACTCCATATATACTCACCGCATTCAGTCACTCACTGTCTGGTCTCGTCTCTACCACGATTACAGACTCTCTATCGCTACCTTACGTTCCTGATTCTACTTACCTGCATTGTATCTCCAACCCGTCAGTCTCCCGTCTGTTCCTGTCCTTGGTCCCCGTCTGCTGCCAGTCCTCTTCAGTCTCCAGCTCCGCTGTTCCGGTCAGCTCTCCATTCTCCCGCTCCTGTTCAGATAAGGAAAACATCATCAGACTGTTCATAACCCTCATCAACTTCAACTAGCACTCTACTTACCATCCTGTGACTGTCATTCAATAAACCTTGTTCATACTCACCCGTCTGTGCCATTCTGTTCTGTGACAATATGGTTCTTTCACTGTTTGGATGGATTGGCTAGCTAGCTCGAATCTCATTTAGGGCTCTCAAAGAATATTCTAAATTCGAATATATATTCAAAAAGTTTTAAAAACTGAAAATGAATATTCGAATGTGGAAAAACACGCCCGCGGTAGCGCGGCTGTCTGCTTTCCGACTGGGCGCGGCGCGCTGTTGCCTGGTATAACCATAGACTGGGTATAACTTAGTTATTGCATGAGAGGTTTGATTAGTTACAACAGTTTCGTGCACTGCAGGCTTCCACTGGTTTGATTATTTACTGTTTCATGCCAAGAAAAAGTCACAAGCTCGCTTGGAGCGTTCAATATCGTTTCTCTATACTGCAAAACTTGAATTAATGTTAATAATATTTATTTCAATCACCAAATGAAGCCAGCTAACGTTATGGGACAAGCGTCGCGAAATTGCTTGCACAAAACTCTTGATCAGCACACATTTATTTATTGTTGTTGTTTGTTTAAACCGTTATGCAGAGAGTGGTGGTGAACACGAGAGAAAAAGAGTGAGTGCGAGCGAGCGAGAGTAAGGTCTGCTCTGTGGTCTGTTGATTTACTTATTTTTGTGGTAATATGTTGTCAAATAGGTTTGAACTTAAATAAACTACCTATACAAGTAGTTATGGCTCTTTATTTGTCCTGTTATTGACGTAAAGCGGGTCATGGGCCTGTTCTCGCATTTCAGTGAGCTGACCGAATTCCTATCCAGGAGAAGCTGCCAGATGCCGTAGACAACAGGAGTCAGAACATCATAGTACTTCCAACAGCAGAAGACACCAGGAGTGGGGAAGGTTCTTGATGCTTATGTCTGATGTGAGTATAACTTGCAGTGCATACAAATAAATTAACCATTCCCTCACTCCCATCTCTGTCCTGTTATTTTGTAATTGTTAAAGGGATAGTTCACTTTGAAATTATTTTTTGATATGTTTTAGCTTCCCTTAAGGGCACCCAAGATGTAGGTGTCTTTGTTTCCACAGTAGTTTAAATTTAGATATTTTTCGGTCAAACCGTTGTTGTCTGTCAGTCATATAATACAGCCATGTCCAACTGAACCGAACTGAACCGTGTCCAACGTCCCGCCAGAAGTGATCGTTTGCGTGTGTACGTCACTCATTGTTTACACAGAGATTTCAGGAGTTTTACCTTTCACTAAACATATTTAGATATATCAAAATCATCTTCCATTGCGATTTTCTGTACATCTAAATATGTTTAGATCTTCACAGTGAAAGGTAAAACTTCCGAAATCTCTGTGTAAACAATGAGTGACGTACACACGAAAGCAATCACTTCCGGCGGGACGTTGGACACGGTTCAGTTCGGTTGAGTTGAACATGGCTGTGGCTACACGAGGTAAAAACGATATAAATACTGTTTGTTTTCTCTCACAAACCGCTCATTTCGTGTCTTAGGCCATCAATGTGTACTTACATTTACGAGTCATTAAATCTTGTTTAATTTGGACTTCTCTGTGCATGCTCTTTGAGGTGGTGACCATAGACCTCCATTATTTGACTGACAGACAAGAACGGTGTGACCTAAAAATGTCAAAATTGAAAATACTGTGGAAACAAAGACACCTACATCTTGGATGCCCTTGAAGTAAGCTAAAACATATCAAAAATTAATTTCAAAGTGAACTATCCCTTTAATTACCAGAAATCAATCACCAGCCCCATCCTTTGCTATGGACACTTTGCACAAGTTATTCTAATTTTCCATTCTCCGAGGCAGTCAACGCAGAGGCAGACATTGCTTGAATATTGGACCTTGGCTGATTGGTTTATCACGTTTAGTCCCATCCACCCCCAGCGGATTTTAATTTACTATTTTATTGCAGTGGCATCCATAAAAAAAAAAAAAAAAAAAAGATTTGCCATATGCAGCTGTTTCTACGTTTGGCACCATAAATCGAAACTGATTTCCCCCTTGGTGTTGAATAGAACATTCCAGCTTTTGGGGCAAATTTTCTTTGTCGTTTACTCAACTTACCCGCATGGTTAACTTTGTTAATGTTAATGGTTTTTTTTCTCCAGCCCTCTGCCATGGCTGCTGATATTGAGAGAGCTGTCACCCTGCCAAGCACACCTCGATTAGTTGTCCCAGGTATAATCTTCCCTTATTTTGTAAAAGTTAATTCTTTATTGAATTCATGTGTTTGACGGAGGACTGTTGCACATAAAAAAATAATTTATTTGAGTTGTTGATGGAGGGTGTACGGGTCAAAGGAGATAATAATGTTCAAGTGGTGGTGTGGATGTCTTTCTCCACTTGAACATTACTGAATTCATCTAGGTGGCAATAGTGTGTTGTGCAGCTTTTAGTTATCATATTGTTAATGGGTTTCAGAAGAGATACTTCGTGGCGCAGACACATGGAATATCTCCGTGGAAGGAGCATGTGTGATGGGGCCCCACAGTAACCTCCTGCATGGACTGGCAGCAGTCTTCGCTGCCTACTTTGTCTTCAACTTGCAATATCCAGCAGAAGTCGCAAGCACACTTGAATTCCTTCAGAGGTGAGTTTAAACATGACACTGTCATGAAAATGATTATAGCAATTATGGAGGTATATTTGATTTAAATCAACTGAATGCCTGTGACAGTGCGATTTGTAGTTGGAGAGAAAATCCACACATTACACACACACACACATCAAGAAATGTGAAGTTGTGGAGAAATTTTGCACATGCTCAAATCAGTATGTGAATTTACCCAAATAATTTTAAGCGAACTTAAAATACAATTGTGCATCATTTCATAAAGTTCATATACGTTTATGAAATGAAATGCACAATTGTATTTTAAGTTCACGCTGAAACTATATTTTTCTTTTTTAAATAATCCATTAAACTTGCTGAGAAATGATTGTGTGAACTAAAATGAGCAGTATACATATACAAGACATATACAAGAAATATTCTTCAAGGTTGCAACTCTCATTGGATGAATTCACATATTGATTTACAGTTGTCCATAAATTTCTCCACGACTTCACATTTCTTGATGCTGGTGTGTAAATGCGTTTCACACCAAATCACTGCAGCAACTGTATCAAAAATGTGAGTGTACAAGTTCATTAAAGGGATAGTTCACTTTGAAATTAATTTTTGATATGTTTTAGCTTACCTCAAGGGCATCCAAGATGTAGGTGTCTTTGTTTCCGCAGTATTTTCCATTTTGATATATTTTTTGGTCAAACCGTTTTTGTCTGTCAGTCATATAATGCAGGTCTAAAAGAAAGGTCAGAAAACCACAACACATTCTCCAGCAAATGATACGTGTTATTGAGACACAGTCCACACAGAACAAGTCCACGCACCAACCAGATGAAGTCAAACTCGGTGGAAATCACTCAAATGGCCTAACAGTGCAAGACTGCAATACAAAAGGGTCACACTTAAAAATGCTACAATAAAATGTAGGACCGGAGACAACTGTGTGATGATTGGTGGAGAACTTGGCTTGGTTGAGAACATTTTGCATGACACCACCACAGAAGAAACTTTCATTCTGCTGAGAAGGTTTCTGGATCTGGCGCCACTGTACACAGAGCCAATTATCTCCACAGATATTGGCATCTACACAGCTTGTGAGCTTGCTGCAGAGGTTAAACTGTGCAAGCTTTCTGATATTGAGGCCAAATATGTTTTGCTTCCCTTTGGTTTGAAATGGGCAGCAACCCCATTGCTACATTTACATTGAAGCTTCAATTCAATCAGTTCTACACGTTGACGTCAAGTGATTCTGTCAACAAAAAACAAACAAAAAACAACAACAAAAAGGTTCAACTGAAATAGAAACAGATTATAATGTACATAGTTCTACAAAATAATGTACATAAATCTCAATTACATGGCATATGTACAGCATCAACACAAGATGCAAAACTACACTGGTTTAAAAAAGCAAGTAGGTATTTATCAGAAGTAATAGGGGAGAGACAGGACAATTGAAACGCGGGACGGATGAAACATTGGCATTTCCTTGAAAACCACAGAATTTCGGAATTTCCTTGAAATTCAACAAAATTCTGATTTAATGATCAACATACCTGCCTTTACAACTGCCGCTGTGTCTGCCAGCGTTTCAGTCATGCACATAATCTTCTAGATACCTCACGCGTAAATAGACAATTCGTGCACAACATGCGCCTAGTCACGGTATCGGTTTAAGTTGGAGAAAATAGTCGCAGGGGAACTAACCTTCAAGGTGTAAGTGTAACAGTTTGAATAAATAATAAACATAGCAGTTTGAACTCTTCTCCACTTTTTTATACCACACATCAGATCACTAAATCCCAAAACCCGCAACACTACCAGAAAAAGTCTAGTACCAAGTGCGCACGACCCATCTACGGCAAGCCCCGAGGGGAAAAATACATTGCATACACACATACAACGAGCGCCAGAACATCATTACCGGTATGGTATTATAGTAACAGACTTTATTGGATTCTGTCATGTACTATCCAACAAAGTCTGTTACAATAAATAATAATAATAATAAAAATTTAAAAAAAAAAAAAAAAAAGTTACACTGTATTGAGACAGTTGAGAAATAGTAATATTTCAACAATTGGCCTAGTATCATTGTTGAAGCTTTGCTCTTATGTTTCTAATTTCTCAGTTTTGTCATAATTTTAGCAAATAATTTATTTTATATGTTTTGAGACAGTTTTAAGACTGTTAACTTTTTTTATATAAGTAGGCATCTATTTTTTATAAAGTATTAATTTTATTGTAATAGGCTACATAACTTCAGTGTATCCATTTATAATGTATCATGATTGCATGACATTTGTGTCAATAATCGTCAAGCACAGGTGACTCCGCGTCGTGAGAGGGGCCCCCAGATCAAATTCTGCTAGCTTAGGCCCAAAAGGCTTGGGCCGGCTCTGCAGTTAAGTTCAATTATTACATCAAAATCCTTCTTTGTGGTGGAGAGATGACAAAGAAGCGGCATCAGAACTGGCATTAATATGTTTACACTCCATTTACAATTGCATTAATAAAGCTGTGAGATAGTTTTTTTGTTTTAGTCAATATTTAAATAGGGACTGATTTCTAATTGTAACATTTTTAATTAAAGGGCACTTTAAATGTGAAACTAAACCCACCAGTACGTGGTGGCAAGTTAATGTCTTTGTGAGTCACTCATTCAACCGATTTGTTCAAACGGCTGATATTTCATTCAGAAAAAATTGTTCATGAAATCTTTAAAATTATTCGTTTTATTAAATAATATTTAATTATTATCATAAATAAAATAATAATAAAATATATATATATATATATATAAATATTATTAATATTTAAGTAATATTTTATTTCGTAAATTATTAAATTGATTTCAGTAAAAAAATCATCGCTGTCTGTTGCATTGAGACTGCTAAGATTTCATTTTTAAATTCTTGTCGGCGAAATACAGAGAAAACAAACATGGTATACAACTTACAATGTTAATTTATTGTTCATGATTTAATGGTTATACAAAATAAATATCACATTTGCTATTGTTCACGGGAAAACGGCCCTCTTGCTGATGTGATATGGATAACAACATAATATGATATAAATATAAGACAAAAAAATCATTAAGGGACATATTGAGCTATGATCGTCATGAGCTAACTCCACACATCACGCAGTGAAAGCAAGCATGAGAGACAAATGCGATGTCAGCTCACAGTGTCAATGATTGCAATATTATAATAGACAAACAATACACATCACACACCACTACGCACATAAAAAATTAACTTACAATTGAACTGAAATTAACCAACTTTCTTCTCCTTCTCTCCGTCTGTTTCGCGTGCATGAGACAAGACGTAGCCTAATGCTGGCACGAATGTGACGCGATTTGTCACGTGAACAAGCAAATCCACAAAGAATGAAAAATAAATAAAGTTCGGTAATAGTTTTAAATTGGAAAACATTAGGTAAGTCTAAGTCAATTTGCCATTGAAAATTTAAGACCTTTCTTCTCCTTTATACTTTTCATAGTTTCATAGGACTATTGATCCATGTGAAGAGTTCAGATGCAAAAGCCTCTAAATGCCATTTGAAATTTTCTTCTTTAATGATGATTTTTATCAAACTTGTATATTTAAGTTCAGTAATTTCACTTAAATAACAATTAATAGGTAATTGTCTTTGCCATTTAAGTGAAATTACTGAACTTAAATATACAAGTTTGATAAAAATCATCATTAAAGAAGAAAATTTCAAATGGCACTTAGAGGCTTTTGCATCTGAACTCTTCATGTTATCTCATCTAATAATCATCCATTGTTCAATCTTCAGTATCATTCGGTTGACAGAATGTTCTTCATATTAACAACAGGCTATTCAACTAGTAAACAATCAACAGAACTCAAGCAAGAAATGTAAGAAAATTAATTGTAAATGGATTTGTCTGTCTTCTTCAAAATAGCCTATTAGAAAGATTATGCAAAATGCACATGGGCTGATTGCCTATTGTTTATTGGGCGACAAAACAAAAATATTAATAATGTACCTTTAAATGAAAAATGTAATAATAATTTTTTTTTAACAATATGTACGTCACTTGTCAGGTAGGCCTATTGTTCATAAAACAAGATCAGTTATTTTTTAAACTGTTTTGTTTCATCTGTCCCATCTGTGTGTTTAAATCGTTGCAACAAAGCACAACTATTGTTCAAAGTTTTACTTAAATCACTCTATATTTGCACCGAATAACACCTGATAGAGTGATATGTGACTTGTTGATCACAAAACAAACAGAAAAAAAACTAAAATCTATCTGTAACCTTAGAAACCGACTTTTATCTGAAAAGTGTTTCAACTGTCCCAGCTCTCCCTTAATTACATTTTTACACATTTTTCATTTTGACAATAGACCATTCTAATTAATTCTTTCTAATCTTTTCTTTAATGCATAAGATGAACTCACCATTTTTCCATGTCGTGGATTTCTTGGAACGGGGAGAGGTGGAAGTAGTAAGCAGTAAGTGGATGGCTGGTGAGGATGCTTTGCTATTGGCCACCTTATAAATTACCCAATTATGTAAAAAGAGCTCAGCTGCAACATGAAAAACCAGGAGAAGACTGGGAATCATTCAAAGTCCGGTCACTGTACAAAACAAGTAACTTGCTTTACTTGCTTTTAACACAATTTTACCCAGCAAACTTTTTTGAAACTCCAACAATTCAGGGTCCATAATTCCTTATGTTACTGGATCTGGGATTTTCTGGTGCAGAGAACACAAGTGGTAAAAATAGGCAATAACTTCTCTATTGTTAAGTATATTAGATTCCAGTAGATTCCCCTGAGAAAAGAACTCGCTCTAGATCTGCAAAGTTCTTAATAGCAAAAATGGCATAATCATAAAAACTCTTTGATCTATGATGTTTTAATATTTGCTAACCTTAAATTGATTTCCGGGTGCATTTTTTAACTATGGACATTTGTAGAAGTATGCATCACCTTTTATGTCAAATTCTAACATTCAAATCAAATTCTATTACAATAATTACACAATACCACTGTTAGCAGTCAAATTAAATCATTAAATCAAAATCCATCTTTGCAGTGCAGAGGCAACACAGAAGCAGCATCAGAACTGGCATTAACATATTTACACTGCATTTACAATTGCATAAATTAAGGCCTACATGTTTTGAATGTTCCGAAATGCCTGACCAAAGTACTGTGACTAAGTATAAGGGATCGACAGCGCGAGCGTTTCACTCGCATTTGCATATTAAGGCCTAATCATCAGACAGAATTGTAATTTTTTGGGTGAAGGATCACTTTAAATACTGTTTTACGGCAGAAAAATACCTGAATGTACGTTTTGCATTCAAATGAATTAAATAATTTTGTTCATAAATGTTCACTTGTTGTATCCCTTTGAAGAAAAACACATTGGTAAATTTCCATTGCGTCGCTATAAAGATACGCACCGAAATCACTTCAGCTGCACGGTTGTTCACAAATGTTCAATAAATACAATTAAATAGGCTACACAATTAGTTTATAATAAGTGAGTGACTTACATTTCAGACACAGTCATTGTCCCGCGAAAAGTTCCAAAATAACGCCACAGCAGAATGGTTGCGCGCCTGCGGTCTCCAGACGTTAGCGTGATATGTGACTCGTTTGAATTTGAATGATTCAGTGGAGCCACTTTTGAGGTTTACGATTCACATTTGTCAACATAAACATTGATCAGCATGCATAGCCTATACTGCAATGCACACAAATATGTTGAATTGAAACTCTAATGTGGATGTTAAAAAGACAAATTGGCATCAAACCTCTAAATATTTTAACAATTGACTGGTAACACTGTAAACGTGTTACAATTATTTAATTTCATCCAATATATATAATAATTAATTGTATCACTATAAATAAACATATGGATAATATAAACAATACATTATGTGGGATTACAGTAAAAATGCTGTTCGTCATTTATGGAATTGTAATAAATTACAGTTCAAGTGAATCAACAAATCAGTATCATTTTTGATGAATGAATGAATGAATAAATAAATAAATAAATAAATAAATACTCCACTGCTTCCATATCAGCATGGGTATGTGAATTTTGGTCACAATTTGAAAGAAATGTATTCAGTTAAAGTCAACCCACATAATTTTTACATTTGGGCACAGTTCAAAAGGAGAAATAGTTTTGGGCCTTGGTTAAGAAAAAGTTAGAATTCATATGCAATAACACAAACCATTGATGTCAATGTGGTGTAGAGAATTGAGGCAAATCAAACACAACTTAATCAAATTAATCTCTCATGGGATTAATTCTCATGGATTCAACACTCCAAAGGTTTTGGAGCTCACATTCCATTGACTGGATGGCTCCAAAAGGTCTGCTTTGGGGGACAATAACCAATAATAAGGTTTAAACTATGGTATTTTGTCTCTCTGCTAAGTGCTGGAGACCAGCTCACAGACCATGCATAAATGATGATAAGCAAGAAGTAGATCCACCTCCTAAAATCATGCCATTATCTCATTGGCCAGAAGTTTCTGGGAGGTTGGACTAGAGTTTAACTCCTAAAATCATGCCATTATCTCATTGGCCAGAAGTTTCTGGGAGGTTGGACTAGAGTTTAAGTTAAAGATCCAAACAAAGGAACAAGACCTCATGTTCAGTTTTGTGTTTGTTGTTTGTTTTTGCTGTTCAGATTTTTGTTCGTGTTCAGTTCAGTCCAGAATGTAACAAAGTTTTTCGTTCTGTTCGTGTTTCCAGTTTGTAACTGTTAAGTTCGTGCCTCTCTCTAAAACAGCAAGAGAGTGTTCTGTTCGTGCTTCTCTCTGAAACAAAGAGCGTGTTCGCATGCTTCTACATCGACTAGACCAAATTCGACCAGCAGAAGAATAACCCATCAAGATCAGGGTTACAATTCAGCTCATTCAAGCCATCCGACTCGCCTTACTTTCGTTTCTTTCCTTTATTTCCTTTTTCGTAAAAGTCTCGTTTCAAAGTTAAGTTTGCAACGCGCTTTGAATTGGAAAAGACTCTCATTCGTTTGCTAATCACACGTGACCAGCGGCGAAACTTCCATCCCTGCACTTCAAAGACAACCAACCACGCAACGGACCCGGCCGGGAAACCGCCCTTCGATGCAACACAACAAAGGAATCCCCTAAACCACACGGACACAAGCAAGTACTCCAGACTCTTAGCTGAACTGGTGCTTTAATGTAAATTGAATAACCTCTCTAAGAAACGAAGGTTCAAATTAATGATTGGTGGTCCTTTCAGGTCATGTCTTACGTGCATATAGAAAGTTGAAACTTTCTCTCTTACTCTTTCCAACTCACTCTTTCCCTGTCGCGACTGTATGAATGTGTGTGTTTGCGTGACTATGTTTAGACCTTAGTTTTGTGTTTAGAATAGCTAATAAAGTCTTCCAAATATTTGAAAAGATACATTTTCTTGTGTCTTGTTTGCACATTTAATGTCTTGTACTGTTTGATCTAAAGTTACCTTGCTAAGACATAGTGTTTCACTATAGATTGGGTATTTATATCCTTGCAAAGGTTATAATTACGTCCCGTTCAAATGAACTCTAAACGAGTTGTTTGCTCGGTTAAGATTCAGTGTAAATCAATGAATCATTCCCTTTGGGCTAAATTGGCCTTCGGCCCCCTTAAATACATTTTATGTATGTTATTAAATGTTGCATTTGCTACAGTGGTGTCCAAATTATTTAAATTTGACTTCTAAACTATGACATTGATTTGATGTAAACTGAATTTCTAACATACCTTCATATACATAAACCATTTCAGTGTGGGTTTAACAATAATAGTAACTTTCTCTTTAAACGTAATTACCACTGGAAGACAATGACTTCCAAAACGGACCTTAAAATGCAGAATCTTGATCAAGTCTTTTGACGTAATTGATATCAAGGGGAAGTTACTTATAAGTGTTTATGTCAATAAAAGCTACATTTGGCAAACAATATTCTAGATTTAATTCGGTTCTTTATATAAAGCATTTGTGTATCTTTAAAAGTCAAGGAATCCACAGACAGCTGTTAATTAATCATAGTAGATTTGTTGTGTGAACATTGTGACTATATGCTGAAAGTCTAAAAAAAACTTAGTTTAAATCTTTTAATATTTAGTTTAATCTTGTGCCTTAAGAATTTTTAATTTGCAGAAATGTGATGACAAATGACAGAGTATTGGTTTATTGTTCTGTAGCAGATTATGAGAAAGCCAGACAGAAGGCCAAAAAGGCTGAGACATCCTCCTGTCTCAGTTCAGAAAATGACACCATGCTGGGGAAATGTAATCGCAAAAGGAAGTAAGTTTCTTGGTTTTCGCATTGATTATAAAACTTAAACAGGAGAAAGAAGTGGGAATGTAGAGTGTGTAATTTCAGATTACAAAAATCTAGGATTAAGGGTTCACGATGTGACTTTTATTTACACCAGACCAAACTCACGGCACCCTGATCAGGGCCACACTTCATCTGAAGAAGTGAGTAAAAGAAGAAAGGGCTCTGTACCAGTTCCACCATCCCCGCCATCACCTCCATCCCCACCATCTCCGCTGTCGACACAAATTTCACCAGCCCCGCCTATTCCCCCTGCACCACCTGGCCCACCAGCACCAGTTCTCTCAAGAAGGCAGACTATTACACGTAAGCACTGATTTCAGGTTTTTATGTCTCATGAAAAGAGGATATTGTTGTATTAGTTGAAGAACAATCGTAAATTAACAGTACATTAATGCTTACAATGAGTTTTTGTTACTTTTTTTTGAAGATTTTATATTTTCTCTGTATCTATCTCTCCAGCAGCAGAATGCCAAATTATTAGTCAACTAGAACACCTGAATTATTAAGCAATTGCTTTTAAAAATGACAAAACAGAGCTCTGTGAATGCAGACCTGCCAGAGGGTGTCAATTTGCCTTTGAAAAGTCTTATAGACCTTCAAAAGCTAGAACTCCAGCTGAAGGATGAGGCATGCTACAGTGCAATTGTACACTTGGTTTTCTTAAATATTTGGTTCTATAGAAGTTGCTTTTTTGTTTTGTACTTTTTCACTACAGTTTCATTATATATACACTTATGTGTTACTGCTTTAATTTAGGCAAAGTATCTGGCAACAGTTGGGGGTACAAGCGTAACCTCCAACACCAGACGTGTTCTGGTCTGCATGCTGACCATTCCACTTGCCCAGCAACTGTGCTGGAAGGGCTCTGGCCAGAAGATGGCCTTTGGACAGATGTTGGTCTGCAAAGCAGTTATAGGTGCAGTATATGATATGCCCTTATAACAGGAATACTCTTTTTTTTAAATGTGGAGTAAAAAACAGTAGTCAGGTGTAAATGTACAGTAAATGAACAATGTTTGATCTATCTCAATTCCTGTACCCAGTAATCCTCGTTTGTTTGTCAACAAATGTCCAATGCACATTTAGCATAAACATGGAGATTGTTTCAGTTTCAGGGCCTTTGTTACAAAATGTACTGTATGTTGTTTAAACATAAATATTAAAATAATAACAAATTAATTTACTCTTTCACTGTGTAATCTCAATTCTGATCCATTAGTCTAATTTTCTATACCAATAAATGTTAACACTTTATAATATCTTTCAGTTGTGAGTCATTTATAAGTGGTTAGTTAATGATGAACTAATAATTTAAAAAACATTCATAAATGATTAGCAAGTGATACTGACATTCTGTGTATGTTTTGTAAATTTTGTAACAAGTCATTGACAAGTGATTAGTAAATGATTAACTAATAATTTACAAAAACATGACTGCGTTTAATAAATGTTTATTATGTTGCATTTTTTGGTGTTTTGCTCACATCAGGTGCACAATGGTTCAAAACTCCATGTGACTCCAAGACAGCTGTCTATACCCTCACCAGTCAGCACTTACACTATTCAACAACACCTGTTATAGATCATGCGTAAATGCATGAATAAATCATTTACAAGCAGAAAGTGTCGTAAATGATTTATTCAAGCGTTTAGTCATCATGGTGTTGAACACTGTTACTTACCAGTTACAAATGATCTGTATGTATACAAGGCATTTACAACACATTCTGTACCCTCTAATTGCTACGTACACACAAAAAATAAAACCTTTATTAAACATTTCTGAAATGCATGTTCATGTTTTGTAAATTATTAGTTAATCAATAACTAAGCAATTGTAAATGACTTATAACTGAATCTACAAAACATACATGCAATAATTAACATATCACTTATTAAACATTCATGAAACGCATAATAATGTTTCATAAAAAAATTAGTTAATAATTTACTAATCACTTGTAAATGACTTGTAACAGAATTTACAAAACATACATAAAATGTTTGTAAACGCTTAGTTCATCATTAACCACTTATAAATGACTTACAACTGAACGTTATTATAAACAGCAGCTCTCTCATTGACCTATTCAGTCATTCTCTATAGTTGAGCATTTATATAGCACCTGGAACAATCAGAAGATGTTTCCAGGTTCTTAGGTTGAAATGGCTTAACAGTACAATTCATTTGTTTTTAATATTTGTATTTGAATTGATCCTTTCTCGCTTAGATGCTGTGACAAAAAGTAGCCAAGCTACTGCATGTGAGGTGGAAGCCTCTATAAAAACATGGCTCCGTAATGCCAGGGACAGAGATGGGGGAAGGCAAGGAAGGGCCAGAACTGCAATACCTACTGGTGCCTTTGAGGATTGATTTTTAATAATTTACATTGATGTGTTTTAAGTGTTCTGTGTAACTGTTTAACTGTTCTGTGTAAACTGTTTAATTATTAATTACAATTATTATTAAATATAAATAAATTATTTGGGGGGGAAAACATGGCCCTTGATTTATTGCTGCTAACAAGTGCAATTGTACCTGATCTGTGAGCTCAAACTTTGCAACTGACCCCACAGTGGACCCACAACTGGCCCCAATGGGGGCCCCACCTGGGTCCCGAAGTGTGGGGCCCACACGTGCCCCGCATTTCACACCGGTATCTGGGCCCACAGTGGGCTGCCCGTAAGGGCCCCATTCGGGCCCCAAAGAAGCTTGATTGCTGGGGCATTTTATTTTTTATTCAAATCATCTCAAATATATTTTTTTAGCATGCAGTGCATGCTAAAACTTATATTTTAGATGATTTGAATAAAAAATAAAATGAAACATTCAAACCACTCACCTGTAGGTGGTTTTCCATCATGCGCGCCATTGTGACTGTGCAAAGTGTCACGTGACAAGGTTGATGGTCGCCATGGAAATTAGAACGCAAGTCATTGCATAATAACGGTCGCACAAAAAAACTCACGCCAGGCTGCCAGTCTGAATATTCAGAACGTACGTGTGAAAGGTTTAAATAAAGCTGTGTACATGCTCTTTCATGACATCCAGAGACTTCACATAGAAATAAGAATACTGGCCTTCAGAGATAATAGCAAAACCCGACAAGTGGATCTTTGTAATTTGTGATTACCCTTCACACACAGGCAATAAAAAAAGGATTCATGCATCTTTCATGTATTTTGGCTTGTTTACAACACTCATGTAAAAAATTTGATTGAAATTATGTATGCAGGATTACTGGGTATGTTTTGTTACCCCAAGTGTTTTTCCCAGCAAACACAAAACGTTTTTACAACTTTTCACAACGTTGTATTTTGGTTGTAATTAGGTAATATTTTAGTACAACGTTTTAAAAACATTTTTAAAACGTTTTTTTATAAATGGATAAATAATGTAACCAAAATAAAATGTTTTAAAAACATTGTGAAAATACCAAACTGGTATGTTTTTTTTTTAAGTAGTCAAAAAACGTACATATCACGTTTGTTTACTACTAAAAGGAAACTAGACCAAACTACAACTTTTGGAAGACATTTTATTCAGGTGTTAAATTAACGTAATCTCTACCCAGACAGCAAAATGACATTGAATCAACGTGGAAACGACGTCTCTCATGACATCGAAACAACGTTGATCTGGCATTGTTTTGCTCATCAAAACGTCAGACGATGAGCAAAAATTCTTCAAAGCTAAATGAAAATCGAAAATTGGTTTGCTTTCATAACGTTGAAACAACGTTGATTTCAAGTTTATTTTCCGTTAGTTTTGAAAGAATACCGCGTCTGATGTTGGTTCAACGTTAATTCGATGAGCAAAACAATGTCAGATCAACGTTGTTTCGATGTCATGTTTCCACGTTGATTCAATGTCAGTTTGCTATCTGGGTACGTTGGAATAAGACGTTTCAAAAACGTTGTTAAAATACCAAACTGGTACATTTTCTTTAGTAAAAAAAAAAGACTATTACAAGACCGAACTAACCGAGGCAGCACCAGACGTCATTTGGACGTTGTTTTTTCATTTTTTTTCTTTTTTCCCTAAATCAAGTTGGCTCGTCAATAAATTAAAAAGCTATAAGCACATATACGTTCGCAAACCACCTACAAGATTTGGCATGGCAGAAATCCAGCAAAAAGCGCTCCCCGGTGGTTCATATCTCGTTGAAAACTATTGTGCTGTATAGGCTACACCTATTTCGTTAACAATCACTACATTTAAATATGCCTATAATGCATAGTATAAACACCATACAACCCAATAAACAATTCTATCAATTCTAGACTAAATGTATGTAAATGCTGCGTGACTTCTACATGTTTTAATGGGCGCGCGCGCTGAAATTCGAGCCGCATCTGAACTTGAGCGGAGGGCGTTACCATGGAAACGGGCCGACAGCTCAACTGACAACCCAGATAGCAAACTGACACTTGACATTCAACGTGGAAACATGACATCGAAACAACGTTGATCTGACATTGATTTGCTCATCGAATTAACGTTGAACCAACGTTAGTCAAGTGAGCCAACATTCTTTCAAAACTAGCGGAAAATCAACTTGAAATCAACATTGTTTCAACGTTATGAAAGCAAACCAATTTTCAATTTTCATTTAGCTTTGAAGAATGCCGCGTCTGACGTTGGTTCAACGTTAATTCGATGAGCAAAATCAACGTTGTTTCGATGTCATGAGAGACGTCGTTTCCACGTTGATTCAATGTCAGTTTGCTGTCTGGGAAGCTGCTAAACTCCGTCTCTCACTGTTGTTTTAACTACTTTCAGGTAAGTGTAGTCCCTAAAATTACACAACTAGTATACAAATGTTTCTGACACTTTCTTTCATGTAAATGACAGACTTCCGTTGAATATTTACTGTATAGAATTGGTTTAGTGTATTCGAAATAGTCTGTTAGCATCTTAACCATCATGCTAACGTTAGGCTAACGTTAACTGTTGGAGGAGGCAAGTTTGTTTGGGCGTTTAATTGCATTTTATGTGTAACGTTAGATGAGAGATTTTGATAGTTTTGTAATGTTAAATGTTTTACTGGCAAATGGTATATGGATGTGAATAGTAAGCTCATTTATTTAACCTAAAAGTATGCACTGTCTGTAAGACCCCGTTTACACCTGGTATTAAAATGCGATCTGTATCCAGATAAGTTATCCGGATAATAAGTACTGATTCCATTTACACCTGGCCACATAAATGTGTTTTTGCAAAACGGATATAAATCCGATCTTCACCTCCTGCGTTATATGCAGATTTATTGGATTGCACGCCACCAAAAGCAACAGATCTGAGCGGCATTTTATTGATCATCAGCTAATTTCCAAATCAGAGACATCAATAAGAGAGAGTGGCAACAGGCCTGGTAAGATAATTTCGTTTCTTTAGTTGAAGATGTGTTAACTGCGTCTGTGACTTACTTTCACTTTTATTTGCGATGTTTGCACGTTGAATAGACGCTCAGCTGCTCATCTGCGGTGATGCGTGTCGCATCTGAGGCTATAACATGACATATAGCCTATATAACACGCTCTCACTTGTTTATTTTTTAGCATTTTTGGGAGGAGTAAAATATACATATGTGGTTTCAACAACCAGATTGCGTTTACACCTAGTAAAGATCCGGACACAATGCGAGCCAGACTACCTCCAGATGTGGTCAGGCAGATCCGATCGCGATCCGATCACAACGCGTTTACACCTTGCATTAACATGCGTTTTTTATTATCCGGATAACTTATCTGGATACAGATCGCATTTTAATACCAGGTGTAAACGGGGTCTAAGTTAACAGTTTAATTAATGTTTTTATGTGACGTCACTCAATCAAGCAAACGTTTAGCCACAATTTACCTGACTGAAATCTTGTACGTGTAGAGGGATAAACTCCAGAGTATACTTCACATTTTGGACAACCGTTGTTTTTTTTACATTTACATTTTGGTTATTTTCTTTCTCACTTTAGATGCTAGAGAAAAAACAACCAGTCTAAAGGATTTAAAGTGGAAACTTCTGTCGTGGCTGGTGGCTCAACAATCATTGCATGATCGAGCTTCCGCTTCTCCATGAGAGATGCGAGACCGGTGTGCTTCACAGGTCCTGCTCGCCGTCCTGCTCACCACATTTAACGTTACCTTTTATTTATTAAAACAAGGTAATTGGTCAATATTATTAAGTGTATCATTACAGCCCTATTAATCAACATTGTCTATTTTTTGTTGTTGTTCATATATCAATATTTTAGCATTATTACAGTTGTGTGTATCTGTATGTTCTTTGTATAGTTGGTTTTGTCAACATTATTTTTGTAATAGGCTGCAAATGTTGTGTATTTTCTTTATTGATTACATTGATTTTGGTAAAATGGTTATAACATATATTTTATATTGTTATATTGTTCGTTTATATTTTTTTAATTAAAATTTTGTATTAATACATTTATTTATTGAGATGCGAGCTCTTTTCTTTTTTGAGGAAACCTTTTGTTTTTTGGACACCTTTTGCTTGAAGGAAAAGTTGGGTAGTTAGGCTACATGAATTAATGGATTAATAAATCAATCCATAACTTTTAATGTAATAAGTTAAATCAGTCCCTAAGAATTAACTGTCTGTAGGCTATTTATTTCCAGTGACGTTTTACTGTTTTTAACGGGTCGACTATGCTTCACAATGGAATCACAAAAGGCCGATGTGGAACATGCAGTGTGTGAGGAACACTTCAAGGTAATTTACATTCAAAGCAAAACCTGGAACTTCGTGTTGGTGATTTCGGGTAAATGTGTTCTAACCAACTGACGATGTCCAGAAAGTAAGATGTGATATTTACGTTTTAAGAACGTTGCATTAACAACGTTAAAAAACAACTTTTTGACGACTTTATGCAACTTTGTAAAAAAACGTATTTATAATGTGAAAAAAAACGACATCTGTCGTATTAAATACGTCGGATAAAAACGTTATCACAACCTTTTCATGACGTGAAAAAAACGTTTTTGAAACGTTTTTTGTGTTTGCTGGGTTACTTGCTGCTCTCCCCACTCTGTCCAGGCATGGCTGCATGGACGGGTGCGTGGATATTGCCCATAACAGAACCACACCACCAACACTAACTGTTTTCATTATCATGATAAATTTGACGAAAGTGGCCCTGACTGAACTATGTCATTCAATGGCATAGATAATTATGTGAAATTATGTTTCATTAAAAACATGAAATTGCCCATGCACAAATCAAGGTCCATGAAAGATTTTTTTTACAGAGTTTGCACATTTTGAGATAGATTAGATGTCCAACAGTCAGTCAGACCCCAGTTTCCAACATCAATGCTTGACTTAAGTTTTGCTCAAATTCAAATAAGAGCATGTCCCCATTAGCCATGTGGAAACATCTAGTGGAAAGCCTTCCCAAGTTCACAAGCAGTTATTATTGTTTGGGTGGCCACATTCTTTTGACTATACAGTATTGTGTATTTTCATATACATTCAATTCAAGTGTATTGTGGGAGATTTGAGGGATAGTTGTTTCTCCTCTTCCTGTCTTGTCTTTTTCTGTGAATGTGATGGTTACTAACTGTGGCTAGCTTTGTTCCTGCCTGCTAATTACACAGGCATTAGCATTGCAGCCCTCGTCCCACCTTGAGGAGGGGACATGTCTCCAAATATCAGCCTCAGATCTCATTAGACTCTCAGCGTGCCTTCCCTCTCACGGGTGAAATGACATGTGTTAATGATGCTGCCCCTTTTCCTGCTCACGTTATCATGCAGAACAGTCAGCGTCTCTCTCTCTCACACTAAGGATGTGATTTCAGCACACTGTAGAACTCTGGGATATTGCACTTCAGTGTCAGCGAATGGAAGAGAGGCTCCCACTTTCTCCTTGGAGAGCCCATTTCAAGGAAATTATTCATGGCCAACCCCATGCTCTGTAATCACTTGTTCAGTCCCAAGAAATCTCCATTTGTTCTAAGTGGCTGTAAATGAATTTTTAGATGGGTGCTGTGAAGTGGCAATATTTGTAAGGAACAGTCATATGCAAAATAATGTTACTGGAACATAGTTCAAATGTATTGAAGCTCTTCTGAATCTAGAGTGAGTAAAGGATCAGAAACAAACATCATATATATGGGGGTCATGACAAGGATTGAAACATATTTGAAAATTCTTCTTAATGAATGGGTCATGACAAGGATTGTTTTGTTATTTTAAAATGTATATATTATATCTTTACATTCAAGCACGAAATGACTCGTGTACAGTGCTGCGCAGAAATGTGTAACTATATTGGGCCACTGATAACAGAAGCCTTCTGCGCAACAACACTAATCAAAGAACAAAAGGCAAAGAGAAAATTCACTTGTTTTGACTGAATAACTTTTGAAACTATATTTGTAATGTATACTTTACCTTTAAAGTGCAGTGTTATTTTACATTTAATTACAATTTCTGTACAGGAATAGCTGAAAATCTCAAAACACTGTTTATTTTAATTGTAACTTTGTTCAATTGTAACTTTTTTGTCATTGCTATTTTTTATTTTATTTTTATTTTTTTTAATTACTGTGTTTTCTTGAAATGCATATTAGTTAGGCCAGTTGTTTTTCTATGGGATTGTTAAACCATAGGCAAAATTCCTTGCGTAAGTGTTCTTTAGCCTGTTGATTTTTGTTCATGATATTCTGCTACAATTAAATGTTTTACAATAAGAAAAAATGTGAATGATATATAAGTTTTTATTTTTCTTTACCAAATTGGAATCTAAATTAGGAATCACAAAGAATAGGAATTGATAAGCAGAATCGAAATTGTAATTGTCACTGTTTGGAGTCTACCTGACCCCACTGGACATTTCCTTCATTTTAAAAAGTGTAGAGAATCTGAAATCTATCAGGTGGGCCTCCTTCAACCTCACAGTTGAAAAGCTTTTAACCTTTGACTTCCACGTGGTAACTCACCAGCGAGCCCACAGGAAAGTCTGCCCTAATGCCTTGAGTTGATTTGAACATTGTTTACACACACACACACACACACACACATATACACCCGCATACACAAGCCCCTTTCAGGAATCTTTTCTTTTGTTTAAGTTTTGTTTTTCTTTTAAGTATTTCTACCTTGTTCATTTCCACAAAAAAGGAAATGGATTTAGCTGATTTTTTTATTTGGTTAATTACCTCAAAGACTTTTAACCTTTGTTTGAACGTACGCGCACTGGAACACATCAAACCACGATTTGCAGCCTTATTCAGCAACACAAAGAGAACTATACACTTGCAAGTATATTTTTTCCGTGTTGTCTTAAAGGTTTAAACTGTCTAGGTGAATTTTGCCAAGTCTTCGCTCCGTGTTTGTTCGTTATCTGTTGTATATACCATGGAACCTTAGTAATTGTTTATTTAGTCTGATATCGTCGGAGTAAACATATGATAGACAATAATTTACATATTAATATTTAATTATAATCCATTCTGATTAAATATTGATATTCAATTGAGCTAATTTTTACCTGTCTGTAAAACGTGATCTATGCAATTAATTATAATCAATTTGTGTTTGATTGCTGAGGTACACATGCATGCAGATGCAAGTAACATTTCATCCCGTCTCAGGAGATTTAATAATATCTAGTCCACACCTGTATGAATTATTATTAATTATCAATTATTAATTATAATATACAAATTCCCATATCGATCAGGTCAGGCTCTTTACAAAAGCGTTACCTTTCATCTCAGGGGCATGAGACTCTTTTGACTTTTCCTAAATAATATCTAAACACGCACAACAAATCTGGGCTAGATTTGGTTGTTCTAAAGGTGTGTCATTTATTTTTTACCGTTTAAGGTGCTTGGGGTCAGACTGAAATACCTTGTCCTTTTAACCATCATGTCATAATTAAATGGCGATGGGTTTCTTAACTCTAGTATCTATATAAATGGATAGTAATCATTCATTTCACTGCAGAAACATGAAGGTCCAACTAATTAACTAATGAATAGAGACAGAAATAGGAGACAGAATGAAAAATCAAAGAGTACAAAGCAAAAGATGAGAGAGAAATGAGAAAGGTCTTTATTGTAGTCAAAGATCAAAGCCAAATAATTAAATGCATCTAAAAGACAGGGCAAACCTGTCTTTGTTTCTCTCATCAGTAATCTAACCCTGTCTTATCTCAGGACAAATGATTTAAAGCAAAAAGCCTGCAACAGGGATGTATCAAAGTCTGACTTAGTTGTTTAATATAGTGACATCTCTTTTTTCATTAAACCTCGGGACCCGTATCCTTACATGGTGCCACAGAACACTAGTGTTAAAAATAGGTCATATAAGTGTTTAATTGAATTCCTCTCTGCCTCAGAGCACTTTACCCATGCTATATACACACACAACAACACCTCACAAACAGATCAGACTCAGCCTCTACCTATCTCATGAGTCATATCTTCACCTACCAAGATGCTCAGAAAATGCCACTTAAAGGCAAAAAATAAGCTTTGAATACTGCATATCAAGAGTTTTATTTAATTGTATTGTCAAGGGCTCCAGGGGATAAAGTCTGAATTATAACCCTGAATCAGTAAAT
>NW_024121555.1:780931-931547 GCF_016745375.1 Pimephales promelas
GTCCTGAAACACTGCGTTCTGGTCGACTTATAGGTGCGGAGAGCACGTACCGGACAGAGCAGTGCCAAAAGGCTGGGTCTGCCTCCTCCAGGCAGCGCTTGCAGGTTCACCCACCAGGTCCCGGAGGGGAGTGGTAGGAACCTTGGCATATATCCAGGCCGGGGTCTCAGGAATACGTGAGAGTAAGCCGGCCCGAACTCCTGGCACACTTCGTCAACAGAGAGTGCGTGCAGGTCCCTTACTCTCCTGATGGAGACCAATGCAATCAGGAGTGCTGTCTACATAGGACAGGGCAAAAACTCTACCGACTGCAAAGGCTCCAGGGGAGGCCTCTGCAGAGCACCCAGGTCTACTGAGAGGTCCCCAGAGGGCAGGAGGGGAGGGAGGCGGATTTAGCCCCCTCGCTCCCTCAGGAACTGATGACCAGGTCATGCTTCCCATAGACTTACCTTTCACTGCATCATGAGACGCGGCAATGGCCGCGACATAAATCCAAAGGGTGGAGGGCGACAGCCTACCCTCCAACCCCTCTTGCAGGAAGGAAGCACGACTCCGATCGAACATCTCCGGGGGTCTTCTCAGCGAGAGATAACACCAATTGACGAAGAGGTTCCACTTCAACGCATAAAGTGTCTCGTGGACGACGCTCTTGCGGAAGTGATGGTTGCCGCCACCCAGCAGGTGGCAGCGAACTCAAACCTGCCTCGTCCCGTCCTGGAGCCACACGTGCAGCCTCCAAAGATCGGACGAGGTGCCACAGAGTGCCCCGTCTCTGAGAGAGTAGGTCCGGTCTCAGAGGAATAGGCCAAGGAGGTGCTGTCGCGAGGAGCATGAGTTCGGAGAACCACGTCTTGGTGGGCCAGTAGGGGGCTACGCAGCAAGACTGCTCCTCGTCCTCCTTGATCTTGCAACAACACCCGTGCAAGGAGGCTCACTGGGGGAACGCACACTTGCGTGGGCCCCGTGGCCAGCTGTGCGCCAGCGCATCCGAGCCGAGAGTGCCGCGGGTCAGAGAATAAAACTGGGCGCAGTGGGGACGAGTCCGAGAGGCGAACAGGTCTATCTATGCTCCCCGAACTGGTCCCAAATCAGCTGGAACCGGACTGGGGATGGAGTCGCCATTCACCGGAGATGGGACGGGCCCGGGCAGCTCGTCGGCTGCCCAGTTCCGGTCTCCAGGAATGTAACTGCACGAAGGGACCTCAGGTGCTTCTGACTCCATATCAAGAGGTGGCGGGCGAGCTGCGACAACCGGCGCGAGCGTAGACCCCCCCCTGGTGGTTGATGTACGCTACTGCCGTAGTGTTGTCTGAGCGACAGCACATGCTGGCCCTTGAGCACGCTCGAAGCGGTGCAGGGCGAGCCGTACTGCAACAGCTCGAGGCAATTGATGTGCATGAGGCGCTGGGCTCCTGTCCAGGAACCGGCGGCTGCATGCCCATTGCACATGGCACCCCAACCCGTTGTAGACGCATCCGTGGAGACAACGAGATGCCTGGAAACTCGCTGAATAGGGACCCCTGTCCGTAAAAAGCTGAGGTTCGACCACAGGAAGAAGTTTCGGCGGCACGTCGGAGTCACTGGAACTCGGAGCGAGCCGCGATGCCATGCCCACCTCGGGACTCGATCGCGAAGCCACAGCTGAAGCGGGTCTCATATGAAGCAAACCGAGCGGCGTACCGCGGATGCCATATGCCCCAGGAGCCTCTGAAATAGTTTCAGTGGAACCGCACTCTTGCCCTCGAACTGTCGAAGACAAGCCAGCAGTGAGTGCGCGCGCTCGTTCGTGAGCTGCGCGGACATGGCGACCGAGTCTATCTCCATGCCGAGAAAAGAGATCCTCTGCACGGGGCAAAGTTTGCTCTTTTCCCGGTTGACCCGAAGGCCCAGACGGGCTAGGTGCCGTAGCACCAGGTCTCTGTGTTCGCAAACCTGAGCTCGAGAGTGTGCTAGTATCAGCCAGTCGTCGAGATAGTTCAGGATGCGAACCCCGTGTTCGCGAAGGGGAACAAGGGCTGCCTCGACGATCTTCGTGAAGACGCGAGGGGACAGAGCTAACCCGAATGGGAGAACGGCGTACTGGTATGCCTGGCCCTCGAAGGCAAACCGAAGAAACGGTCTTTGTCGAGGGAAATGGAGACATGGAAGTACGCACCCTTCCGCGCCCTCCGAGACAGAGAGGAATGAACGGGGCGACGCACTGGACGTCGTGCGCGCTCATTCCAGTCTGTGTGCTCAATGACAGTGTCAGCTTTTCCTCAACCAGCTCAGGGAGCTAGCTAGAACAAAAGATTCTCCACCGGCCCTCCACCGGGGAAGGAGGGGCCCTGCCACCGCCTCCTGAGAAAAACCATGACACTATCACTGAGCGGCCCACCTCAGGAACATCGCTTCGCCTGGCGTCTAGCGGGGCACACGGCCTGAGGGGGGGGGGGGGGGCGCTTACCTGTGGCCTCCTCCGCGACGCGAACCGGCTGAAGGCTGCTGCTGGGGCCGCGTGGGAGGGAAGGGAGCCGCAGGGGGGCGTCCTCGGCGGCGAGCTGGCGGAGGCGTCCGAGCCGACGGCTGGTTGGAGGCAGCAGCTGGCCGTCAGGGCAGAGAAACCGCCTTCGTCTACTCCTAGGCAGTCGAGAAGTGCTGGGCAAAGTCCTGGACCGCACCGCCGAACATTATGATGCTCCTGGACCACAGCGGTGGGCATCACCTGACCAAGGGAGCGAGCGACCGCCTCCGTGACCCGTTTAAGGACAAGGTAGGCGGCAGGCTCGCAGCTCGCTTGGTCCGTCACCTCCTCGTGCACATTCCTGAGCAACTAGCTTTGTAGGTGCTCATCAAATGCAGGGCGGAGGCTGCCTGTCCCGCCGCTCTACAGAATCGCGCCGCCATAGACGACGAGAACCCATAGGCTTTGGAGGGGCATCTGAGAGCAACCGCCGGTTGACCAGGGGAGCCCCAGCGTACCCACAGACAGCCGCATCGCCGAGGGGAGGAAGGGTGGGGAACTAAAGCACGCCTTTTTTTTATTTATTTATTTATTTATTTTTTAGTGCGTGTCAGTTCCGCATGCAACTCGGGGAAAAAAGGAAATTGGGGTTGGCCGTGGCCGTAAGGCGGCAGCGTTACCCAAAAACCAATTATTCAGCCGCGAGAGATCGGGATGGGGCGGAGTTCCACCCCCACCCGATGCTCACGGACGCCCGAGATAGCACGGCCATCATCGCGGGATCAGACACGGCGGCGCTGACGCTCCCGAGGGAGGCAACGCGGCCGCATCCTCACTTCCCGAGGAGTCAAGCCCGCCTAGTGATGCTGTGATCGACATCGCATCATCATCTGGAGCGCTGCCCGAAGCAGCCGGTGCGACCGAAGAAGCAACCGACTGAATCGAACTAACGCTCGCTGGCTCTCGCACTGAGGCGGGAGGTGTGGCCCGAGGAATCGTCGGGGCTTTGTCCCACACCATCACCGTAAAATCACCAGATCCCCGGGTCGACGGGCCCCCTATGGAGGAAACCGATCGAGCGGGGGGGACCGGGACTCTCACTCAAGTGAGATCATTGAGTCTCAACCTCAGTGTAGAGATGGTCATGTTCCCACAGAAGGAACATGAGTCATCCACGAACGCTGCTGCTGCATGCTAAAATGCCCAGGCATACAAAGCAGCGATCGTGACCATCAGATGACGACAGAAATCAACCACACCCAGAAGAACACGGGCGAACCGTCTTTAAAAAGACGTGCGCGTGCAGCTCTTTCAATGAGAGGAGGAAGTTCACTCTTTCAGCGCTGAAGCGACCAGGGAGAAGCGCAAAGTCTGGCAGACCACTGCTCAGATCGCAGGCGATGCAGAATCTCGCTGGGTACCGCCGTCACACCAAAACTGAAGAGGACGCTCGTCTCGAAGAGTCTTGAACAGTGAGAATGGCTTTCAGGAGTGAAGAGGTTCTCTTGGCTCCGAAGCGAAAACATACTGCGATTGCGTTCACTTCCTCCTTTTATACTCACGGAGTAGGGCGGAGTACGCTATGCAAATTTCCGCAGCCCCAAGGCATTGCATGCCATTGGCTCGTGTTTAAATACTCGAAGAGGATTGGCTTTCTATGCGAAATCCCCCCCAATCTCCGTCACTTCTGACGTAACTCGAAGTGACTACGAAAGGGAACATGGGTCTGCCATGATCCTGCCACAAGACTAGAAAAATCAAAGACTTGATGGCGGAATCATGACAGGTTGCTTTATTGACAACTAACATGTGCTGATACATTATCTGCATCTATGGAAATCATTGCACCATATGCTGGAGTCAAAATATAAGTAAGGTCTCTGTCCCCTTGAAGGTAAGAAAAGAATAACATGTAGAGTCTTGTGAATAATGATACCATGGATATGATTTAACTATACAACACACTTGCAGGGAGTGCAGAGAGGAAAGGTCATATTCACACAGGCCTTGAATTATAATGAGACCTCCAGTTTTCACTCCCTCTTTTTCATTATTTTCCCTATTCTTCTATCGCCATTGTGACTCTATGTCTCATTAAACTATGAATATAGCACTGTCGGCTTAAAGTGTGCAGATCTCTGTGTGTCTACTATTTTATCTAATTGATTCACTGTCTTTTATGTTTTTCTGACAGTGTACTTTGTTGGGGTCGACAAGGCCGTCGAAAGTAACTTTTGGAGATAAAAAAACATTGTCAAGTGAGGTAATTACACAGCCAAGTATCTTTTGTGAGGTACATGTGCAAAATGACAAGGACTGTTTTAATGCAGTATGCACTTTAAATGTAATTTTTGTAGAAGATTTTCATAATTTATTAGACTTTTCTTTTTGCACTTTCAATAATATTCTCAGTACAACCGACACATTAATAGTTTTTTTAGAGCCATAAAGATGGAAGAAAATCATGTGCCTTAGAGTGAATGTATACACTCTTAAGTTCATGAGCACTTTTTTCCCCAGTGTTGACACTTTAACAAGCATTGGCTTTCATGAGCATTATTGGTGCTTGTATTTACTGTGGTGGTTGCAGAAACCAACATGTCAACTAGCTGTAGAGGGGTAATGGATTTCTACTCTGAGCTAATCATGTCTCCAGCCCTGCTCACAAATAGGTTCTAACTCAGCCCTGTGCTGTAAAGCCAATTTACTCCAGGAGAGCAGTCTACAGCTAACCAACCATTCCTAACAAACAGGTTGACAAAAGAGACAGCAAGAAAGACTACTTTGCTGTTGAGATTCAATATAAATGCTGAAACAAAGTGTGGTGTATAATGTTGTAGCAAATTAGCTCATATTAGCTCCAAATAATTATAATTAATTATAAATAACTTGGATCAGTTAAAACAATTAATAAAAAATAATATTACATTCAATTAATCTTTTTTTTCCAGCGAACACTCTAATCATCTTTTAATCATCTTTCAACACTCAGAAAGCAGAATTTTCACGGCCACAGAAAAATAACTCGTTCACAGCTGTGATGACATCGTTAAAGGTATGTTGATTTACAAGCAGTGACCAGAATCAAACTCGGATGAATGCACAAAAATTGTATTTAACTAAATCACAATCACATAACTAATCTAAACCAGCATATACACACCATAATGCATTGTGGATATGAAAAGTGAAAGTGATAGAATGAAATCTAAAACAGAAACAGGGGAATGAAGCTATGGAAAGGAGTCATTTTACCATCTGAACAGAATCAGTTTCTTATTTCAAAGTACATTGCTAACAAGGGGTCTATGGCTTATACAAAACCTCTGTTTAGTTCGGTAAATGAACAATACTTCCATTGGCCGTCGAACAAGCTTCCGGATGGTTAGGGTTAGGGTGGTCACCCTGACAGTATCCTTTAACTGTGGAACTCATTCCTCCAGGGGGTCAGTGAGACAATAGTAACTTTTATTTATTTATTTATTTTTTAAGTTTAAGACCATTTGTCATGATCATGCTGTATTAAATATGTAACTGAATTAGGTGCTGATGGAGAACCTATAAAAACGTATTGTATTATTAATATGTTGCATAGGTATCAACGTATAACATAAATGATTATAGTTCAGATAATTAAAATAAAATTTCGTAGATATCAATCAAGCATGGTATAGGTGATGTTACATTAACTAGTGGTTTTATCATAAAGCATGCATAAAACAGTATACAATACAAAAATGCACCATACAAGACAGTAATAATTGTACACAAAATGTCCGGGAGATATGCATGTTTATTCATAGAAAGGTTTGACGACGAATTAATGGAAAGACATCCTTTTTTATGGGACTGGTATGTCTGTCTTGTGCTGAGTCTTCCTCTTTTTTTACATCGTAAACCAGTCTTATTTGGCTGGTGTGCCTTTTGCTGCCATGGTAACCAGGTTTTATCCTGTTAGGACCTTGTCCGAATGTTGGCCAAATCTTTTACATTTTATTTTACATCACACAATATATTAAGCGTCTGTTTTCACTCCAGAAAATCACTGTAAGAGTTGAACAAAACACAGAACAAGAAGTGCACATTAAAGTAATATCCATAAACTCTCTCTCTCCCTTGCAATATCACTGTAACGTAGTTAGAAGTAGGTGGAAACCAGCAAACTTTCAACAAACTTTAATAATAAAATAAACCAATACAAAATAAAAGTAAAGACAGCACTACCTTAAGGACAACTGCAGCCAGCCACATTTAATAAAACAAAACATCAAATAAAACAGTCCTGGTGTTCCCTCGTCCTTCACTGTCATTGCTCCTCCTTTTATCCTTACGCTCCCCCGTGAGAGACACGAGTATTAACGAGCCAATGCCAATGAAATGCCATGGGTCTGCGGAATTGCATGAACTAACTTTTCTGCATCAGAAATAGATAGCATGTTGCGTACCTTAGGAATGTTTCTAAGGTGGAAAAGGGCTGTTCTTGAACCATATAAAATATGATGTTCAAAAGACAAGTTGCGGTCTAGTATAACACCCAGGTCTTTTACTGTAGTGGATAAAGTAACAGGACATCCTTCTATATTAAAGTTGTTGTAGCATATGTCCTGGACTCATGATGGACTCCTAAACTCAGTATATAATTTTTAGGACGTTTTTAACCTTTAAACTCATAATGGTAAATTAGCATTGGAGCCGAGGAGTCTGAAGTGAATTGATCTCTTGTGACACATTTGTTATCGAGTGAGGTGTCACAGACCATCTCTCGGAACTCCAGAGGGGACTTCAAAGAAGTCCCTTATCTCTCCACACACACACAAACACCCATAGAAGAACACAGCAACTTAAATCTTGGTAGAAACAGCGAAATAGAAACCTTATTAACACTATATATATATATATATATATATATATATATATTCTATAGCTATACATAACCACTGGATAAATCTGTAAACGTGTTTAATTTGCCTTTCCCTCCTGTTTTCTCCTCTCGGTTGCTGCCTTTTTGGTATTCCAGGTTAACCAGGTTATATTTGTGATAGTTTAAGTGCTAAAAGTCCAATTGTCACTTCCCAGCTTTGAATATCACATTCTTGGTAAAGTTTAAGACGCAACTGCATGAGTTGACACGTTAGCCAAACCTTTTTAAGCTTATTCTTACAAATAAGCCTCCATCTCGAAGCGTACCTCCTAAACATATCGTATTTGGCATCCCTGTAAAGCTCTCTTGGTACTGTAACTTAATATATGCATCAGGCTCTGGTAAAATGTAATATACTAAGTTTAACCTTGTTATAACCCCACCATAAAACATGCAAATTAAACTACAAACTAGGACAAAGAAACTTTTTCCCGCTCGAAATATTATGTTCCCATTGGTCTGACGCTCCCCAGGAGGAGTGTCTTTTGGAATCCTAGAAAAGCAGACACCCGGTGCCCATCGAGGCATTCTAATCTTTCATTCTAGTTTCTTGTGTTTTCTATTCGTCATTGTTGTGTTGCATTAATTTTTGTTTTGTTTCCTTTGTTTTGTAAGTCATACCACCGACTTTTTTCATTTGGTTTAAAGGAACACTCCGACTTTTTGGGACTTTAGCCAGCAGCCATATCACCCTGTAGCCCAAGACTGGTTGCCCATTAAAGCTAAGCAGGGCTGAGCCTGGTTAGTACCTGGATGGGAGACCTTCTGAGAAAGCCAGGTTGCTGCTGGTAGAGGTGTTAGTGTGGCCAGCAGGGGGTGCTCACCCTGTGGTCTGTGTGGGTCCTAATGCCCCAGCAAAGTGATGGGGACACTATGCTGTCAAAAAGAGCACCGTCCTTCGGATGAGACGTTAAACCGAGGTCCTGACTCTCTGTGGTCATAAAAAATCCCAGGATGTCTTTCGTAAGAGCAGGGGTGTAACCCCGGCATCCTGGCCAAATTTGCCCAGTGGCCTCTGTCCATCATGGCCTCCTAATCATCCCCATATACACCAATTGGCTTCATCACTGTCTCCTCTCCACCAGTAAGCTGGTGTGTGGTGAGCGTTCTGGCTCACTATGGCTGCCGTCGCATCATCCAGGTGGATGCTGCACATTGGTGGTGGTTGAGGAGATCCCCCCCTTCTATGTGAAGCGCTTTGAGTGTCCAGAAAAGCGCTATATAAATGTAACGAATTATTATTATTTTATTATTATAGCCTATTCACCTTACCCCCCAGAGTGAGATAAGTCCATACATACCTTTTTAATCTCCGTGCGTGCTATAAGTCTGTTTGACGCACCCACCGCTAGCCTAGCTTAGCACAAAGACTGGATGTGAATGGTTGCAGCTTTCATACTAATCCAAATGAGTGACAAAATAACGCAAACGTTTTTATATTTACATGTTGTGGTTTGTATAGACACAGACTGTACAAATATCAAGACCATATGAGACACAGACATCTTTTAACCGTATAAATACTATATTTTCTGAAGGCGAAGCACTGCTACTTGGGCAGAGTGATAATCATCACCTGAGACGCACCATGACGAGGAGCAGAGAGTTCGCTCAGTGTTGGAGTAAAGAGTCATCAATTACTAACGTTAGATAGAAAAGCATAGTTTATCATGGGTGTTTGCTTTATTGTATGAGCTGTGACAATAAACAGGGGATACCAGGTAATACAGTACCATGTTTCATTGATTTCCAACCAAAAACGCACCCAGATTTATAAATATCACAGAACATGAATAAATAATTATTATTACAGGAATCAATATATTTTAAATGCAATTTATTAGCTGAACCAAATGTATTCAACAGTATATAATATACAGTATAATTGCATTACTATAGGATAGAATAAGGGGAAAGTAATAGCACAAATTGTTTTTGCACAATGAACTCACAGCCTATCGTACCCTTTTGCACGCTCAAGTTCGTTATTTCCATGGTTATTTCAAATTTAGGCTACTAGGCGCGCCGCGCGCAGGGTGCAAGTTCAACGCGGTGAACGCGCTCGTTTTTTTCCAAGCGCATCCGCACCGCATCAAGATAAAAACATATTCATACCCTAATCATATAATAGTGTCACTAACGTTACATCTGGCTAATGGCACTGTTACAGTAGGTCGTCTAAAAACATAACGGAACACTTACCTCAGCCGCAGGTGATCCACTTGTCCTGTCTGTGCTATCGATGGGATGGCCGTATCCTTCAGCACATTATGGTCCGTGTGGCAAATTCCATAGTCGTCCTCATTGAAATGTACCGAGCAAACATAATGTCCCTTGATAATCTATTTAGATGTGTTTGGATAAATATCCAGAGTAAGTAAGTTAGCCATTTCTTCATCCAGTCAGCGTTTTTAGTTGGAATTCTGTGAAACATGGCATTACCTCCCCTGTTTACAGTCGCAGCTATTTACAATAGAGCGAAAACCCATGACTGTAAACTACGCTTTTACTATTTATAAATTGCTGACTCTGTTACCCAAACTCTCCGCTCCTCACCACGGCGTGTCTCAGGTGATGCGGTTATCACTCCGTCAAAGTAGCAGTGCTTCGCCTTCAGAGAATAGTTCCCAGGTTTTATACGGTTAAAAGATGTCTGTATCTCATTTGACTTTGTTATTTGTACATTCTGTGACAATACAAATCACAACATGTAAATAGGAAAACGTTTGCGTTATTTTGCCACTTATTTGGATTAGTATGAAAGCTGCAACCATTCACATCCAGTCTTTGTGCTAAGCTAGGTGGGTGCGTCAAACAGACTTATAGCACGCACGGAGATGAAAAAGGTATGTATGGACTTATCTAACTCTGGGGGATAAGGTGAATAGGCTAAAGTCCCAAAAAGTCGGAGTGTTCCTTTAATATTGTGCTCAGTCAGTTCCAACTACGAGCGAGCCGTATTTACTAAATTCTCCAGCAACGTAGTCGACCGTTTGAATTCCCCGCAACAACACGCGCTCCGGAGGAATCCAATAAGAACGCTTCAGCTCGACCGACGCGCACCTTGAAGGGCAAACACGCACGCCGTCCTGCTTCAACCACAAGGTTTCAATCCAAGTACTTTTAATATCTTACTAACGCCCGTTTCACACATACTCCGTTTGCAGTGCGTATGCGGTGAGTGTTGCGGTGCGTATCCGGTACAGGAGCCGCACGCGCTAAAGTGCTTTCACATATGCTGCGTTTGCAGTGCGTGAGCTGTACCACAAACACTCGCTATTTTTATTTCAAAATCAGAAGTTATGCAGCAATAGCGTGACCAGTGACCACCAGTCCTGTTATCCCAGTCCTGTCCTGTAAAGTGATGTCCTGGTTTTCAAAAAAATAAAAAATAAATAAAAAAAACGCTGGAAAAGATCAGCTTTACAGCTAAATATACACTGTTAGCAATTGATGTAATTTTTACAGTAAATTTTACAACAATGTATTGTATTTGCGTTTTACATGTAAAATGCAATGCACCATGGGAAATTAATGGACAGTCCTGTATTATTATTGTAATCTCACTGTATGGGCTCTATGCACGGCGGTATTTCCGGTGAAGGATTAAGGATGCTCGATGACTTCCAATCGTATAGAGTCCAATGCAATACAGAGAATTTATATTGAATTTTATAGTCCATGGTTATAATAAAGAAACGTTAGTCACAAAAACAGATAAAACAGACACCCCTCGTTGTGTTTATGCTTATTTTTAAAATTATATTAAATAAACATAACTATATATAAAATTACATCTAAACGTATGTACGTTTCGTTTCAAAGACGGGAGGACAGTAAATTTTGAAGACTCTGCCATAATCCCGTTTTCCTCGGTTCTCCTACGCTTTAATCTACACAAACGGAAATGGACGAGCATCCTTGCGTCAAATGCGGAACTTATGCGTGCATAAAGCCCATTCACGGAGTTTTACAATGGTTTTACAGCCACCGCGTTGCATCATGGGATCATCGCGGTCTGAATTTTTAATTTTTAGGCGGTTGGTTCAAAACGTACATTCTGGGAGTAAGCCGTCATTCAAGAAGACGGAAAAGAAGCAATTCTGGGACGAAGGTAAGTTATCTTCACGTTATGTAATTTACTGTTACCGTTACACATGTATTTTTATAGCGTAAATAAAACGTTATTAGTTCTCGTTATCTGAGTGGATGGTGACGGTTTCGTCTGCTTTGATATAACATTTATTCTTCCATCAGTCCATTGAAATCGGGTACGTAACGTTACTGGTAATTGCTAAAATTTGCAACCTTGCTCTTCACATATTGATGCTATTTTAATCTGCCTGAAGTCAATATGGTTCTTTCACTGTTTGGATGGATTGGCTAGCTAGCTCGAATCTCATTTAGGGCTCTCAAAGAATATTCTAAATTCGAATATATATTCAAAAAGTTTTAAAAACTGAAAATGAATATTCGAATGTGGAAAAACACACGCGCGGTAGCGCGGCTGTCTGCTTTCCGACTGGGCGCGGCGCGCTGTTGCCTGGTATAACCATAGACTGGGTATAACTTAGTTATTGCATGATAGGTTTGATTAGTTACAACAGTTTCGTGCACTGCAGGCTTCCACTGGTTTGATTATTTACTGTTTCATGCCAAGAAAAAGTTACAAGCTCGCTCGGAGTGTTCAATATCGTTTCTCTATACTGCAAAACTTGAATTAATGTTAATAATATTTATTTCAATCACCAAATGAAGCCAGCTAACGTTATGGGACAAGCGTCGCGAAATTGCTTGCACAAAACTCTTGATCAGCACACATTTATTTATTGTTGTTGTTTGTTTAAACCGTTATGCAGAGAGTGGTGGTGAACACGAGAGAAAAAGAGTGAGTGCGAGCGAGCGAGAGTAAGGTCTGCTCTGTGGTCTGTTGATTTACTTATTTTTGTGGTAATATGTTGTCAAATAGGTTTGAACTTAAATAAACTACCTATACAAGTAGTTATGGCTCTTTATTTGTCCTGTTATTGACGTAAAGCGGGTCATGGGCCTGTTCTCGCATTTCAGTGAGCTGACCGAATTCCTATCCAGGAGAAGCTGCCAGATGCCGTAGACAACAGGAGTCAGAACATCATAGTACTTCCAACAGCAGAAGACACCAGGAGTGGGGAAGGTTCTTGATGCTTATGTCTGATGCGAGTATAACTTGCAGTGCATACAAATAAATTAACTATTCCCTCACTCCCATCTCTGTCCTGTTATTTTGTAATTGTTAAAGGGATAGTTCACTTTGAAATAATTTTTTGATATGTTTTAGCTTCCCTTAAGGGCATCCAAGATGTAGGTGTCTTTGTTTCCACAGTAGTTTAAATTTAGATATTTTTCGGTCAAACCGTTGTTGTCTGTCAGTCATATAATACAGCCATGTCCAACTGAACCGAACTGAACCGTGTCCAACGTCCCGCCAGAAGTGATCGTTTGCGTGTGTACGTCACTCATTGTTTACACAGAGATTTCAGGAGTTTTACCTTTCACTAAACATATTTAGATATATCAAAATCATCTTCCATTGCGATTTTCTGTACATCTAAATATGTTTAGATCTTCACAGTGAAAGGTAAAACTTCCGAAATCTCTGTGTAAACAATGAGTGACGTACACACGAAAGCAATCACTTCCGGCGGGACGTTGGACACGGTTCAGTTCGGTTGAGTTGGACTTGGCTGTGGCTACACGAGGTAAAAACGATATAAATACTGTTTGTTTTCTCTCACAAACCGCTCATTTCGTGTCTTAGGCCATCAATGTGTACTTACATTTACGAGTCATTAAATCTTGTTTAATTTGGACTTCTCTGTGCATGCTCTTTGAGGTGGTGACCATAGACCTCCATTATTTGACTGACAGACAAGAACGGTGTGACCTAAAAATGTCAAAATTGAAAATACTGTGGAAACAAAGACACCTACATCTTGGATGCCCTTGAGGTAAGCTAAAACATATCAAAAATTAATTTCAAAGTGAACTATCCCTTTAATTACCAGAAATCAATCACCAGCCCCATCCTTTGCTATGGACACTTTGCACAAGTTATTCTAATTTTCCATTCTCCGAGGCAGTCAACGCACAGGCAGACATTGCTTAAATATTGGACCTTGGCTGATTGGTTTATCACGTTTAGTCCCATCCACCCCCAGCGGATTTTAATTTACTATTTTATTGCAGTGGCATCCATAAAAAAAAAAAAAAAAAAGATTTGCCATTTGCAGCTGTTTCTACGTTTGGCACCATAAATCGAAACTGATTTCCCCCTTGGTGTTGAATAGAACATTCCAGCTTTTGGGGCAAATTTTCTTTGTCGTTTACTCAACTTACCCATGGTTAACTTTGTTAATGTTAATATTTTTTTTTTCTCCAGCCCTCTGCCATGGCTGCTGATATTGAGAGAGCTGTCACCCTGCCAAGCACACCTCGATTAGTTGTCCCAGGTATAATCTTCCCTTATTTTGTAAAAGTTAATTCTTTATTGAATTCATCTGTTTGACGGAGGACTGTTGCACATAAAAAAATAATTTATTTGAGTTGTTGATGGAGGGTGTACGGGTCAAAGGAGATAATAATGTTCAAGTGGTGGTGTGGAAGTCTTTCTCCACTTGAACATTACTGAATTCATCTAGGTGGCAATAGTGTGTTGTGCAGCTTTTAGTTATCATATTGTTAATGGGTTTCAGAAGAGATACTTCGTGGCGCAGACACATGGAATATCTCCGTGGAAGGAGCATGTGTGATGGGGCCCCACAGTAACCTCCTGCATGGACTGGCAGCAGTCTTCGCTGCCTACTTTTGTCTTCAACTTCCAATATCCAGCAGAAGTCGCAAGCACACTTGAATTCCTTCAGAGGTGAGTTTAAACATGACACTGTCATGAAAATGATTATAGCAATTATGGAGGTATATTTGATTTAAATCAACTGAATGCCTGTGACAGTGTGATTTGTAGTTGGAGAGAAAATCCACACATTACACACACACACACATCAAGAAATGTGAAGTTGTGGAGAAATTTTACACATGCTCAAATCAGTATGTGAATTTACCCAAATAATTTTAAGCGAACTTAAAATACAATTGTGCATCATTTCATAAAGTTTATATACGTTTATGAAATGCACAATTGTATTTTAAGTTCACGCTGAAACTATATTTTTCTTTTTTAAATAATCCATTAAACTTGCTGAGAAATGATTGTGTGAACTAAAATGAGCAGTATACATATACAAGACATATACAAGAAATATTCTTCAAGGTTGCAACTCTCATTGGATGAATTCACATATTGATTTACAGTTGTCCATAAATTTCTCCAAGACTTCACATTTCTTGATGCTGGTGTGTAAATGCGTTTCACACCAAATCACTGCAGCAACTGTATCAAAAATGTGAGTGTACAAGTTTATTAAAGGGATAGTTCACTTTGAAATTAATTTTTGATATGTTTTAGCTTACCTCAAGGGCATCCAAGATGTAGGTGTCTTTGGGCGGCAGTGGCTCAGTGGTTCATGTGGGTTGTCTACGAACCGAAAGGTTGGTGGTTCAATCATCGGTTCCACCTGACCAAGTGTCGAGGTGTCCATGAGCAAGACACCTAACCCCAGCTGCTCCCGACGAGCTGGATGGCGCCTTGCATGGCTGACACCGCCGTCGGTGTGTGAATGTGTGTGTGAATGGGTGAATGTGAGGCAATATGTAAAGCGCTTTGGTGGCCATTAGGTCTATGAAGGCGCTATATAAATGCAGTCCATTTACCATTTGTTTCCGCAGTATTTTCCATTTTTATATATTTTTAGGTCAAACCGTTCTTGTCTGTCAGTCATATAATGCAGGTCTATGTTCCCCACCTCAAAGAGCATGCACAGAGAAGTCCAAATTAAACAAGATTCAATGACTCATAAATATAAGTTCACATTGATGGCCTAAGACATGAAACGAGCGGTTTGTGTGAGAAAACGAACAGTATTTATATTGTTTTTACCTCTTGTAACCACAGCCAAGTCCAACTGATCTGACGGCACGGGCGCTTCGGTCTACGGCGGAAGTGATCTCTTGCGAATGTACACTCATTATTTACACAGATTTTAGAAGTTTTACTTTTCACTGTGAAGATCTAAACATATTTCAGTCCCTCCAGGATTTCAAGATTTTTTTGTGTGATTTTTGCGATCAAAATGACTGATTTTGTGGTGGTAATTTCCAAAAATTTGTGAAAAAATTTGCGATTTATATATAACATTTACCATAATAGTATTCAGTCCTTCCAGAAAAAGGCTGAGTTTTTTTGTGATTGTTGCGGGCAAAAATTGATTGATTACGCGGCCCGTTTTCTTTAAAAATGCGATGGAATATGCAGGATATTTATGCAATTTTATGCGATGAAATTGCAGGAATTTGCAAAAATTGAGGGAACTTGCAAAAATTGCGGTTTGATGAAAAAGAGAAAAAAAATGATTTCGCCCAACATCCTGTTCTCACTAGGCTAATGTAAGAGTCATTTCTTATTGCTTCCTTTGATAAGCAAGCATACTACATCATAGAAAGTGCTGGGAATATTTAATTTCTCATCTTGTTTTATTTCAGACTGTAACGAGTGTAAATAAGGTGTGGCCCCTTTAAGAGCTGTGCGCTCCCTGTTGAACTCTCTGCAGTGTTATATGTGCGCCTCGAACATGGGGTATGTGTGCGGGTAATTTCTGTTTGATGCTACTTCTTACTGCAATTATGCAGATAACCTGATTAGGTACTTCCTTGAACAGTTCAGGACCTTGTATGGAGTTGAGGAGATGGTCTACAATGTCCACTCTCTGTGTCATCAGGCAGATGATGTGAGGAGGTTTGGTCCCTTGGACTGTGTGTCTGCATTTTGCTTCGAAAACTTTCTGGGCCAGCTAAAAAGAAAGGTCAGAAAACCACAACACATTCTCCAGCAAATGATACGTGTTATTGAGACACAGTCCACACAGAACAAGTCCACGCACCAACCAGATGAAGTCAAACTCGGTGGAAATCACTCAAATGGCCCAACAGTGCAAGACGGTGCATCAAGACTGCAATACAAAAGGGTCACACTTAAAAATGCTACAATAAAATGTAGGACAGGAGACAACTGTGTGATGATTGGTGGAGAACTTGGCTTGGTTGAGAACATTTTGCATGACACCACCACAGAAGAAACTTTCATTCTGCTGAGAAGGTTTCTGGATCTGGCGCCACTGTACACAGAGCCAATTATCTCCACAGATATTGGCATCTACACAGCTTGTGAGCTTGCTGCAGAGGTTAAACTGTGCAAGCTTTCTGATATTGAGGCCAAATATGTTTTGCTTCCCTTTGGTTTGAAATGGGTAGCAACCCCATTGCTACATTTACATTGAAGCTTCAATTCAATCAGTTCTACACGTTGACGTCAAGTGATTCTGTCAAAAAAAAAAAAAACAACAAAAAGGTTCAACTGAAATAGAAACAGATTATAATGTACAAAATAATGTGCATAAATCTCAATTACTTGGCATATGTACAGCATCAACACAAGATGCAAAACTACACTGGTTTAAAAAAGCAAGTAGGTATTTATCAGAAGTAATAGGGGAGAGACAGGACAATTGAAACGCGGGACGGATGAAACATCGGCATTTCCTTGAAAACCACTGAATTTCGGAATTTCCTTGAAATTCAACAAAATTCTGATTTAATGGTCAACATACCTGCCTTTACAACTGCCGCTGTGTCTGCCAGCGTTTCAGTCATGCACATAATCTTCTAGATACCTCGCGCGTAAATAGACAATTGCACAACATGCGCCTAGTCACGGTATCGGTTTAAGTTGGAGAAAATAGTCGCAGGGGAACTAACCTTCAAGGTGTAAGTGTAACAGTTTGAATAAATAATAAACATAGCAGTTTGAACTCTTCTCCACTTTTTTATACCACACATCAGATCACTAAATCCCAAAACCCGCGACACTACCAGAAAAAGTCTAGTACCAAGTGCGCACGACCCATCTACGGCAAGCCCCGAGGGGAAAAATACATTGCATACACAAATACAACGAGCGCCAGAACATCATTACCGGTATGGTATTATAGTAACAGACTTTATTGGATTCTGTCATGTACTATCCAACAAAGTCTGTTACAATAAATAATAATAATAATAAAAATTTTGAGGAAAGTTACACTGTATTGAGACAGTTGAGAAATAGTAATATTTCAACAATTGGCCTAGTATCGTTGTTGAAGCTTTGCTCTTATGTTTCTAATTTCTCAGTTTTGTCATAATTTTAGCAAATAATTTATTTTATATGTTTTGAGACAGTTTTAAGACTGTTAACTTTTTTTATATAAGTAGGCATCTATTTTTTATAAAGTATTAATTTTATTGTAATAGGCTACATAACTTCAGTGTATCCATTTATAATGTATCATGATTGCATGACATTTGTGTCAATAATCGTCAAGCACAGGTGACTCCGCGTCGTGAGAGGGGCCCCCAGATCAAATTCTGCTAGCTTAGGGTCCCCAAAAGGCTTGGGCCGGCTCTGCAGTTAAGTTCAATTATTACATCAAAATCCTTCTTTGTGGTGGAGAGATGACAAAGAAGCGGCATCAGCACTGGCATTAAGGGACATATTGAGCTATGATCGTCATGAGCTAACTCCACACATCACGCAGTGAAAGCAAGCATGAGAGACAAATGCGATGTCAGCTCACAGTGTCAATGATTGCAATATCATAATAGACAAACAATACACATCACACACCACTACGCACATAAAAAATTAACTTACAATTGAACTGAAATTAACCAACTTTCTTCTCCTTCTCTCCGTCTGTTTCGCATGCATGAGACAAGACGTAGCCTAATGCTGGCACGAATGTGACGCGATTTGTCACGTGAACAAGCAAATCCACAAAGAATGAAAAATAAATAAAGTTCGGTAATAGTTTTAAATTGGAAAACATTAGGTAAGTCTAAGTCAATTTGCCATTGAAAATTTAAGACCTTTCTTCTCCTTTATACTTTTCATAGTTTCATAGGACTATTGATCCATGTTATCTCATCTAATAATCATCCATTGTTCAATCTTCAGTATCATTCGGTTGACAGAATGTTCTTCATATTAACAACAGGCTATTCAACTAGTAAACAATCAACAGAACTCAAGCAAGAAATGTAAGAAAATTAATTGTAAATGGATTTGTCTGTCTTCTTCAAAATAGCCTATTAGAAAGATTATGCAAAATGCACATGGGCTGATTGCCTATTGTTTATTGGGCGACAAAACAAAAATATTAATAATGTACCTTTAAATGAAAAATGTAATAATTATTTTTTTTAACAATATGTACGTCACTTGTCAGGTAGGCCTATTGTTCATAAAACAAGATCAGTTATTTTTTAAACTGTTTTGTTTAATCTGTCCCATCTGTGTGTTTAAATCGTTGCAACAAAGCACAACTATTGTTCAAAGTTTTACTTAAATCACTCTATATTTGCACCGAATAACACCTGATAGAGTGATATGTGACTTGTTGATCACAAAACAAACAGAAAAAAAACTAAAATCTATCTGTAACCTTAGAAACCGACTTTTATCTGAAAAGTGTTTCAACTGTCCCAGCTCTCCCTTAATTACATTTTTACACATTTTTCATTTTGACAATATAGCATTCTAATTAATTCTTTCTAATCTTTTCTTTAATGCATAAGATAAACTCACCATTTTTCCATGTCGTGGATTTCAACGGGGAGAGGTGAAAGTAGTAAGCAGTAAGTGGATGGCTGGTGAGGATGCTTTGCTATTGGCCACCTTATAAATTACCCAATTATGTAAAAAGAGCTCAGCTGCAACATGAAAAACCAGGAGAAGACTGGGAATCATTCAAAGTTCGCTCACTGTACAAAACAAGTAAGTCATTACTTGTTACTTGCTTTTAACACAATTTTACCCAGCAAACTTTTTTGAAACTCCAACAATTCAGGGTCCATAATTCCTTATGTTACTGGATCTGGGATTTTCTGGTGCAGAGAACACAAGTGGTAAAAATAGGCAATAACTTCTCTATTGTTAAGTATATTAGATTCCAGTAGATTCCCCTGAGAAAAGAACTCGCTCTAGATCTGCAAAGTTCTTGATAGCAAAAATGGCATAATCATAAAAACTCTTTGATCTATGATGTTTTAATATTTGCTAACCTTAAATTGATTTCCGGGTGCATTTTCAACTATGGACATTTGTAGAAGTATGCATCACCTTTTATGTCAAATTCTAACATTCAAATCAAATTCTATTACAATAATTACACAATACCACTGTTAGCAGTCAAATTAAATCATTAAATCAAAATCCATCTTTGCAGTGCAGAGGCGACACAGAAGCAGCATCAGAACTGGCATTAACATATTTACACTGCATTTACAATTGCATAAATTAAGGCCTACATGTTTTGAATGTTCCGAAATGCCTGACCAAAGTACTGTGACTAAGTATAAGGGATCGACAGCGCGAGCTTTTCACTCGCATTTGCATATTAAGGCCTAATCATCAGACAGAATTGTAATTTTTTGGGTGAAGGATCACTTTAAATACTGTTTTACGGCAGAAAAATACCTGAATGTACGTTTTGCATTCAAATGAATTAAATAATTTTGTTCATAAATGTTCACTTGTTGTATCCCTTTGAAGAAAAACACATTGGTACATTTCCATTGCGTCGCTATAAAGATACGCACCGAAATCACTTCAGCTGCACGGTTGTTCACAAATGTTCAATAAATACAATTAAATAGGCTACACAATTAGTTTATAATAAGTGAGTGACTTACATTTCAGACACAGTCATTGTCCCGCAAAAAGTTCCAAAATAACGCCACAGCAGAATGGTTGCGCGCCTGCGGTCTCCAGACGTTAGCGTGATATGTGACTCGTTTGAATTTGAATGATTCAGTGGAGCCACTTTTGAGGTTTACGATTCACATTTGTCAACATAAACATTGATCAGCATGCATAGCCTATACTGCAATGCACACAAATATGTTGAATTGAAACTCTAATGTGGATGTTAAAAAGACAAATTGGCATCAAACCTCTAAATATTTTAACAATTGACTGGTAACACTGTAAACGTGTTACAATTATTTAATTTCATCCAATATATATAATAATTAATTGTATCACTATAAATAAACATATGAATAATATAAACACAATACATTATGTGGGATTACAGTAAAAATGCTGTTCGTCATTTATGGAATTGTAATAAATTACAGTTCAAGTGAATCAACAAATCAGTATCATTTTTGATGAATGAATGAATGAATAAATAAATAAATAAATAAATACTGAAATTAATTTTGGTCACAATTTGAAAGAAATGTATTCAGTTAAAGTCAACCCACATCATTTTTACATTTGGGCACAGTTCAAAAGGAGAAATAGTTTTGGGCCTTGGTTAAGAAAAAGTTAGAATTCATATGCAATAACACAAACCATTGATGTCAATGTGGTGTAGAGAATTGAGGCAAATCAAACACAACTTAATCAAATTAATCTCTCATGGGATTAATTCTCATGGATTCAAAACTCCAAAGGTTTTGGAGCTCACATTCCATTGACTGGATGGCTCCAAAAGGTCTGCTTTGGGGGACAATAACCAATAATAAGGTTTAAACTATGGTATTTTGTCTCTCTGCTAAGTGCTGGAGACCAGCTCACAGACCATGCATAAATGATGATAAGCAAGAAGTAGATCCACCTCCTAAAATCATGCCATTATCTCATTGGCCAGAAGTTTCTGGGAGGTTGGACTAGAGTTTAAGTTAAAGAGCCAAACAAAGGAACAAGACCTCATGTTCAGTTTTGTGTTCGTTGTTTGTTTTTGCTGTTCAGATTTTTGTTCGTGTTCAGTTCAGTCCAGAATGTAACAAAGTTTTTCGTTCTGTTCGTGTTTCCAGTTTGTAACTGTTAAGTTCGTGCCTCTCTCTAAAACAGCAAGAGAGTGTTCTGTTCGTGCTTCTCTCTGAAACAAAGAGCGTGTTTGCATGCTTCTACATCGACTAGACCAAATTCGACCAGCAGAAGAATAACCCATCAAGATCAGGGTTACAATTCAGCTCATTCAAGCCATCCGACTCGCCTTACTGTCGTTTCTTTCCTTTATTTCCTTTTTCGTAAAAGTCTCGTTTCAAAGTTAAGTTTGCAACGCGCTTTGAATTGGAAAAGACTCTCATTCGTTTGCTAATCACACGTGACCAGCGGCGAAACTTCCATCCCTGCACTTCAAAGACAACCAACCACGCAACGGACCCGGCCGGGAAACCGCCCTTCGATGCAACACAACAAAGGAATCCCCAAAACCACACGGACACAAGCAAGTACTCCAGACTCTTAGCTGAACTGGTGCTTTAATGTAAATTGAATAACCTCTCTAAGAAACAAAGGTTCAAATTAATGATTGGTGGTCCTTTCAGGTCATGTCTTACGTGCATATAGAAAGTTGAAACTTTCTCTCTTACTCTTTCCAACTCACTCTTTCCCTTTCGCGACTGTATGAATGTGTGTGTTTGCGTGACTATGTTTAGACCTTAGTTTTGTGTTTAGAATAGCTAATAAAGTCTTCCAAATATTTGAAAAGATACATTTTCTTGTGTCGTGTTTGCACATTTAATGTCTTGTACTATTCGATCTAAAGTTACCTTGCTAAGACATAGTGTTTCACTATAGATTGGGTATTTATATCCTTGCAAAGGTTATAATTACGTCCCGATCAAATGAACTCTAAACGAGTTGTTTGCTCGGTTAAGATTCAGTGTAAATCAATGAATCAGTCCCTTTGGGCTAAATTGGCCTTCGGCCCCCTTAAGTACATTTTATGTATGTTATTAAATGTTGCATTTGCTACAGTGGTGTCCAAATTATTTAAATTTGACTTCTAAACTATGACATTGATTTGATGTAAACTGAATTTCTAACATACCTTCATATACATAAACCATTTCAGTGTGGGTTTAACAATAATAGTAACTTTCTCTTTAAACGTAATTACCACTGGAAGACAATGACTTCCAAAACGGACCTTAAAATGCAGAATCTTGATCAAGTCTTTTGACGTAATTGATATCAAGGGGAAGTTAATTATAAGTGTTTATGTCAATAAAAGCTACATTTGGCAAACAATATTCTAGATTTAATTCTGTTCTTTATATAAAGCATTTGTGTATCTTTAAAAGTCAAGGAATCCACAGACAGCTGTTAATTAATCATAGTAGATTTGTTGTGTGAACATTGTGACTATATGCTGAAAGTCTAAAAAAAAACTTAGTTTAAATCTTTAATCTTGTGCCTTAAGAATTTTTAATTTGCAGAAATGTGATGGCAAATGACAGAGTATTGGTTTATTGTTCTGTAGCAGATTATGAGAAAGCCAGACAGAAGGCCAAAAAGGCTGAGACATTCTCCTGTCTCAGTTCAGAAAATGACACCATGCTGGGGAAATGTAATCGCAAAAGGAAGTAAGTTTCTTGGTTTTCGCATTGATTATAAAACTTAAACAGGAGAAAGAAGTGGGAATGTAGAGTGTGTAATTTCAGATTACAAAAATCTAGGATTAAGGATTCACGATGTGACTTTTATTTACACCAGACCAAACTCACGGCACCCTGATCAGGGCCACACTTCATCTGAAGAAGTGAGTAAAAGAAGAAAGGGCTCTGTACCAGTTCCACCATCCCCGCCATCACCTCCATCCCCACCATCTCCGCTGTCGACACAAATTTCACCAGCCCCGCCTATTCCCCCTGCACCACCTGGCCCACCAGCACCAGTTCTCTCAAGAAGGCAGACTATTACACGTAAGCACTGATTTCAGGTTTTTATGTCTCATGAAAAGAGGATATTGTTGTATTAGTTGAAGAACAATCGTAAATTAACAGTACATTAATGCTTACAATGAGTTTTTGTTACTTTTTTTTGAAGATTTTATATTTTCTCTGTATCTATCTCTCCAGCAGCAGAATGCCAAATTATTAGTCAACTAGAACACCTGAAAGGGGAGGTTGCTATTATTAAGCAATTGCTTTTAAAAATGACAAAACAGAGCTCTGTGAATGCAGACCTGCCAGAGGGTGTCAATTTGCCTTTGAAAAGTCTTATAGACCTTCAAAAGCTAGAACTCCAGCTGAAGGATGAGGCATGCTACAGTGCAATTGTACACTTGGTTTTATTAAATATTTGGTTCTATAGAAGTTGCTTTTTTGTTTTGTACTTTTTCACTACAGTTTCATTATATATACACTTATGTGTTACTGCTTTAATTTAGGCAAAGTATCTGGCAACAGTTGGGGGTACAAGCGTAACCTCCAACACCAGACGTGTTCTGGTCTGCATGCTGACCATTCCACTTGCCCAGCAACTGTGCTGGAAGGGCTCTGGCCAGAAGATGGCCTTTGGACAGATGTTGGTCTGCAAAGCAGTTATAGGTGCAGTATATGATATGTCCTTATAACAGGAATACTCTTTTTTTAAATGTGGAGGAAAAATCAGTAGTCAGGTGTAAATGTACAGTAAATGAACAATGTTTGATCTATCTCAATTCCTGTACCCAGTAATCCTCGTTTGTTTGTCAACAAATGTCCAATGCACATTTAGCATAAACATGGAGATTGTTTCAGTTTCAGGGCCTTTGTTACAAAATGTACTGTATGTTGTTTAAACATAAATATTAAAATAATAACAAATTAATTTACTCTTTCACTGTGTAATCTCAATTCTGATCCATTAGTCTAATTTTCTATACCAATAAATGTTAACACTTTATAATATCTTTCAGTTGTGAGTCATTTATAAGTGGTTAGTTAATGATGAACTAATAATTTAAAAAAAACATTCATAAATGATTAGCAAGTGATATACTGACATTCTGTGTATGTTTTGTAAATTTTGTAACAAGTCATTGACAAGTGATTAGTAAATGATTAACTAATTATTTACAAAAACATGACTGCGTTTAATAAATGTTTATTATGTTGCAGTTTTTTGTGTGTTTTGCTTACAGTACATCAGGTGCACAATGGTTCAAAACTCCATGTGACTCCAAGACAGCTGTCTATATCCTCACCAGTCAGCACTTACACTGTTCCACAACACCTGTTATAGATCATGCGTAAATGCATGAATAAATCATTTACAAGCAGAAAGTGTCGTAAATGATTTATTCAAGCGTTTAGTCATCATGGTGTTGAACACTGTTACTTACCAGTTACAAATGATCTGTATGTATACAAGGCATTTACAACACATTCTGTACCCTCTAATTGCTACGTACACACAAAAAATAAAACCTTTATTAAACATTTCTGAAATGCATGTTCATGTTTTGTAAATTATTAGTTAATCAATAACTAAGCAATTGTAAATGACTTATAACTGAATCTACAAAACATACATGCAATAATTAACATATCACTTATTAAACATTCATGAAACGCATAATAATGTTTCATAAAAAATTAGTTAATAATTTACTAATCACTTGTAAATGACTTGTAACAGAATTTACAAAGCATACATAAAATGTTTCTAAACGCTTAGTTCATCATTAACCACTTATAAATGACTTACAACTGAACGTTATTATAAACAGCAGCTCTCTCATTGACCTATTCAGTCATTCGCTATAGTTGAGCATTTATATAGCACCTGGAACAATCAGAAGATGTTTCCAGGTTCTTAGGTTGAAATGGCTTAACAGTACAATTCATGGTAACACTTTAGAATACGGTTCCTTCGTTAATGAATAACTACACAAGAACTAATGAGTAACACAATATTAACAATCTAGTAACTATTATTAACTAACAAGAAACTCTGATTAACGAACTAGTAAGTAATAGCGCACAGACGAAAGTGGTAGTTCACTATTAAGTAATCAATAACTACTATTTTTTAATACTTCCCAGAGAACTACTGAAAAAGTTTATTAACAATCTAGTAACTACTATTAACTAAAAGAAACTCTTATTAACGAATTAGTAAGTAATAGCTCACAGATGAAAGTGTTACTAGATACTTCTGTGGGAATTACTAATTATTTGGATTCGTATTATAAAGTGAAGATCATTGGAACTAACTAGTAATTACTCAAGTGTTACTACATGATCTAGTCATGATTTGTGCAAATGTTTGAGATTTTTGGTGAACTTTAGTAACTTTTAGAAAATGTCTTTACTAACACTTGAGTAATTACTAGTTAGTTCCAATGATCTTCACTTTATAATACGAATCCAAATAATTAGTAATTCCCACAGAAGTATCTAGTAACACTTTCATCTGTGAGCTATTACTTACTAATTCGTTAATAAGAGTTTCTTTTAGTTAATAGTAGTCACTAGATTGTTAATAAACTTTTTCAGTAGTTCTCTGGGAAGTATTAAAAAATAGTAGTTATTGATTACTTAATAGTGAACTACCACTTTCGTCTGTGCACTATTACTTACTAGTTCGTTAATCAGAGTTTCTTGTTAGTTAATAATAGTTACTAGATTGTTAATATTGTGTTACTCATTAGTTCTTGTGTAGTTATTCATTAACGAAGGAACCGTATTCTAAAGTGTTACCCAATTCATTTGTTTTTAATATTTGTATTTGAATTGATCCTTTCTCGCTTAGATGCTGTGACAAAAAGTAGCCAAGCTACTGCATGTGAGGTGGAAGCCTCTATAAAAACATGGCTCCGTAATGCCAGGGACAGAGATGGGGGAAGGCAAGGAAGGGCAAGAACTGCAATACCTACTGGTGCCTTTGAGGATTGATTTTTAATAATTTACATTGATGTGTTTTAAGTGTTCTGTGTAACTGTTTAACTGTTCTGTGTAAACTGTTTAAGTGTTCTGTGTAAACTGTTTAAGTGTTCTGTGTAAACTGTTTAATTATTAATTACAATTATTATTAAATATAAATAAATTATTTGGGGGGAAAAACATGGCTCTTGATTTATTGCTGCTAACAAGTGCAATTGTACCTGATCTGTGAGCTCAAACTTTGCAACTGACCCCACAGTGGACCCACAACTGGCCCCAATGGGGGCCCCACCTGGGTCCCGAAGTGTGGGGCCCACACGTGCCCCGCATTTCACACCGGTATCTGGGCCCACAGTGGGCTGCCCGTAAGGGCCCCATTCGGGCCCCAAAGAAGCTTGATTGCTGGGGCATTTTATTTTTTATTCAAATCATCTCAAATATATTTTTTTAGCATGCAGTGCATGCTAAAAATTATATTTTAGATGATTTGAATAAAAAATAAAATGAAACATTCAAACCACTCACCTGTAGGTGGTTTTCCATCATGCGCGCCATTGTGACTGTGCAAAGTGTCACGTGACAAGGTCGATGCGTCGCCATGGAAATTAGAACGCAAGTCATTGCATAATAACGGTCGCACAAAAAAACTCACGCCAGGCTGCCAGTCTGAATATTCAGAACGTACGTGTGAAAGGTTTAAATAAAGCTGTGTACATGCTCTTTCATGACATCCAGAGACTTCACATAGAAATAAGAATACTGGCCTTCAGAGATAATAGCAAAACCCGACAAGTGGATCTTTGTAATTTGTGATTACAACCCCTTCACACACAGGCAATAAAAAAAGGATTCATGCATCTTTCATGTATTTTGGCTTGTTTACAACACTCATGTAAAAATTTGATTGAAATTATGTATGCAGGATTACTGGGTATGTTTTGTTACCCCAAGTGTTTTTCCCAGCAAACACAAAACGTTTTTACAACTTTTCACAACGTTGTATTTTGGTTGTAATTAGGTAATGTTTTAGTACAACGTTTTAAAAACATTTTTAAAACGTTTTTTTATAAATGGATAAATAATGTAACCAAAATAAAATGTTTTAAAAACATTGTGAAAATACCAAACTGGTATGTTTTTTTTTTTTTAAGTAGTCAAAAAACGTACATATCACGTTTGTTTACTACTAAAAGGAAACTAGACCAAACTACAACTTTTGGAAGACATTTTATTCAGGTGTTAAATTAACGTAATCTCTACCCAGACAGCAAAATGACATTGAATCAACGTGGAAACGACGTCTCTCATGACATCGAAACAACGTTGATCTGGCATTGTTTTGCTCATCAAAACGTCAGGCGATGAGCAAAAATTCTTCAAAGCTAAATGAAAATCGAAAATTGGTTTGCTTTCATAACGTTGAAACAACGTTGATTTCAAGTTTATTTTCCGTTAGTTTTGAAAGAATACCGCGTCTGATGTTGGTTCAACGTTAATTCGATGAGCAAAACAATGTCAGATCAACGTTGTTTCGATGTCATGTTTCCACGTTGATTCAATGTCAGTTTGCTATCTGGGTACGTTGGAATAAGACGTTTCAAAAACGTTGTTAAAATACCAAACTGGTACATTTTCTTTAGTAAAAAAAAAAGACTATTACGTTTGTCTACAAAACGAAACAAGACCGAACTAACCGAGGCAGCACCAGACGTCATTTGGACGTTGTTTATTCATTTTTTTTCTTTTTTCCCTAAATCAAGTTGGCTCGTCAATAAATTAAAAAGCTATAAGCACATATACGTTCGCAAACCACCTACAAGATTTGGCATGGCAGAAATCCAGCAAAAAGCGCTCCCCGGTGGTTCATATCTCGTTGAAAACTATTGTGCTGTATAGGCTACACCTATTTCGTTAACAATCACTACATTTAAATATGCCTATAATGCATAGTATAAACACCATACAACCCAATAAACAATTCTATCAATTCTAGACTAAATGTATGTAAATGCTGCGTGACTTCTACATGTTTTAATGGGCGCGCGCGCTGAAATTCGAGCCGCATCTGAACTTGAGCGGAGGGCGTTACCATGGAAACGGGCCGACAGCTCAACTGACAACCCAGATAGCAAACTGACACTTGACATTCAACGTGGAAACATGACATCGAAACAACGTTGATCTGACATTGATTTGCTCATCGAATTAACGTTGAACCAACGTCAGTCAAGTGAGCCAACATTCTTTCAAAACTAGCGGAAAATCAACTTGAAATCAACATTGTTTCAACGTTATGAAAGCAAACCAATTTTCAATTTTCATTTAGCTTTGAAGAATGCCGCGTCTGACGTTGGTTCAACGTTAATTCGATGAGCAAAATCAACGTTGTTTCGATGTCATGAGAGACGTCGTTTCCACGTTGATTCAATGTCAGTTTGCTGTCTGGGAAGCTGCTAAACTCCGTCTCTCACTGTTGTTTTAACTACTTTCAGGTAAGTGTAGTCCCTAAAATTACACAACTAGTACATACAAATGTTTCTGACACTTTCTTTCATGTAAATGACAGACTTCCGTTGAATATTTACTGTATAGAATTGGTTTAGTGTATTCGAAATAGTCTGTTAGCATCTTAACCATCATGCTAACGTTAGGCTAACGTTAACTGTTGGAGGAGGCAAGTTTGTTTGGGCGTTTAATTGCATTTTATGTGTAACGTTAGATGAGAGATTTTGATAGTTTTGTAATGTTAAATGTTTTACTGGCAAATGGTATATGGATGTGAATAGTAAGCTCATTTATTTAACCTAAAAGTATGCACTGTCTGTAAGTTAACAGTTTAATTAATGTTTTTACGTGACGTCACTCAATCAAGCAAACGTTTAGCCACAATTTACCTGACTGAAATCTTGTACGTGTAGAGGGATAAACTCCAGAGTATACTTCACATTTTGGACAACCGTTGTTTTTTTTACATTTACATTTTGGTTATTTTCTTTCTCACTTTAGATGCTAGAGAAAAAACAACCAGTCTAAAGGATTTAAAGTGGAAACTTCTGTCGTGGCTGGTGGCTCAACAATCATTGCATGATCGAGCTTCCGCTTCTCCATGAGAGATGCGAGACCGGTGTGCTTCACAGGTCCTGCTCGCCGTCCTGCTCACCACATTTAACGTTACCTTTTATTTATTAAAACAAGGTAATTGGTCAATATTATTAAGTGTATCGTTACAGCCCTATTAATCAACATTGTCTATTTTTTGTTGTTGTTCATATATCAATATTTTAGCATTATTACAGTTGTGTGTATCTGTATGTTCTTTGTATAGTTGGTTTTGTCAACATTGTTTTTGTAATAGGCTGCAAATGTTGTGTATTTTCTTTATTGATTACATTGATTTTGGTAAAATGGTTATAACATATATTTTATATTGTTATATTGTTCGTTTATATTTTTTTAATTTAAATTTTGTATTAATACATTTATTTATTGAGATGCGAGCTCTTTTCTTTTTTGAGGAAACCTTTTGTTTTTTGGACACCTTTTGCTTGAAGGAAAAGTTGGGTAGTTAGGCTACATGAATTAATGGATTAATAAATCAATCCATAACTTTTAATGTAATAAGTTAAATCAGTCCCTAAGAATTAACTGTCTGTAGGCTATTTATTTCCAGTGACGTTTTACTGTTTTTAACGGGTCGACTATGCTTCACAATGGAATCACAAAAGGCCGATGTGGAACATGCAGTGTGTGAGGAACACTTCAAGGTAATTTACATTCAAAGCAAAACCTGGAACTTCGTGTTGGTGATTTCGGGTAAATGTGTTATAACCAACTGACGATGTCCACAAAGTAAGATGTGATATTTACGTTTTAAGAACGTTGCATTAACAACGTTAAAAAACAACTTTTTTACGACTTTATGCAACTTTGTAAAAAAACGTATTTATAATGTGAAAAAAACAGACATCTGACGTATTAAATACGTCGGATAAAAACGTTATCACAACCTTTTCACGACGTGAAAAAAAGGTTTTTGAAACGTTTTTGTGTTTGCTGGGTTACTTGCTGCTCTCCCCACTCTGTCCCGTCATGGCTGCATGGATGGGTGCGTGGATATTGCCCATAACAGAACCACACCACCAACACTAACTGTTTTCATTATCATGATAAATTTGACGAAAGTGGCCCTGACTGAACTATGTCATTCAATGGCATAGATAATTATGCGAAATTATGTTTCATTAAAAACATGACATTGCCCATGCACAAATCAAGGTCCATGAAAGATTTTTTTTTTTTACAGAGTTTGCACATTTTGAGATAGATTAGATGTCCAACAGTCAGTCAGACCCCAGTTTCCAACATCAATGCTTGACTTAACTTTTGCTCAAATTCAAATAAGAGCATGTCCCCATTAGCCATGTGGAAACATCTAGTGGAAAGCCTTCCCAAGTTCACAAGCAGTTATTATTGTTTGGGTGGCCACATACTTTTGACTATACAGTATTGTGTATTTTCATATACATTCAATTCAAGTGTATTGTGGGAGATTTGAGGGATAGTTGTTTCTCCTCTTCCTGTCTTGTCTTTTTCTGTGAATGTGATGGTTACTAACCGTGGCTAGCTTTGTTCCTGCCTGCTAATTACACAGGCATTAGCATTGCAGCCCTCGTCCCACCTTGAGGAGGGGACATGTCTCCAAATATCAGCCTCAGATCTCATTAGACTCTCAGCGTGCCTTCCCTCTCACGGGTGAAATGACATGTGTTAATGATGCTGCCCCTTTTCCTGCTCACGTTATCATGCAGAACAGTCAGCGTCTCTCTCTCACACTAAGGATGTGATTTCAGCACACTGTAGAACTCTGGGATATTGCACTTCAGTGTCAGCGAATGGAAGAGAGGCTCCCACTTTCTCCTTGGAGAGCCCATTTCAAGGAAATTATTCATGGCCAACCCCATGCTCTGTAATCACTTGTTCAGTCCCAAGAAATCTCCATTTGTTCTAAGTGGCTGTAAATGAATTTTTAGATGGGTGCTGTGAAGTGGCAATATTTGTAAGGAACAATCATATGCAAAATAATGTTACTGGAACATAGTTCAAATGTATTGAAGCTCTTCTGAATCTAGAGTGAGTAAAGGATCAGAAACAAACATTATATATATGGGGGTCATGACAAGGATTGAAACATATTTGAAAATTGTTCTTAATGAATGGGTCATGACAAGGATTGTTTTGTTATTTTAAAATGTATATATTATATCTTTACATTCAAGCACGAAACGACTCGTGTACAGTGCTGCAGGAATGTGTAACTATATTGGGCCACTGATAGCAGCAGCCTTCTGCGCAACAACACTAATCAAAGAACAAAAGACAAAGATAAAATTCACTTGTTTTGACTGAATAACTTTTGAAACTATATTTGTAATGTATACTTTACCTTTAAAGTGCAGTGTTATTTTATATTTAATTACAATTTCTGTACAGGAATAGCTGAAAATCTCAAAACACTTTATTTTAATTGTAACTTTGTTCAATTGTAACTTTTTTGTCATTGCTATTTTTTTTTTTTTTTAATTACTGTGTTTTCTTGAAATGCATATTAGTTAGGCCAGTTGTTTTTCTATGAGATTGTTAAACCATAGGCAAAATTCCTTGCGTAAGTGTTCTTTAGCCTGTTGATTTTTGTTCATGATATTCTGCTACAATTAAATGTTTTACAATAAGAAAAAATGTGAATGATATATAAGTTTTTATTTTTCTTTACCAAATTGGAATCTAAATTAGGAATCACAAAGAATAGGACTTGATAAGCAGAATCGAAATTGTAATTGTCACTGTTTGGAGTCCACCTGACCCCACTGGACATTTCCTTCATTTTAAAAAGTGTAGAGAATCTGAAATCTATCAGGTGGGCCTCCTTCAACCTCACAGTTGAAAAGCTTTTAACCTTTGACTTCCACGTGGTAACTCACCAGCGAGCCAACAGGAAAGTCTGCCCTAATGCCTTGAGTTGATTTGAACATTGTTTACACACACACACACACACATATACACCCACATACACAAGCCCCTTTCAGGAATCTTTTCTTTTGTTTAAGTTTTGTTTTTCTTTTAAGTATTTCTACCTTGTTCATTTACACAAAAAAGGAAATGGATTTAGCTGATTTTTTTCTTTGGTTAATTACCTCAAAGACTTTTAACCTTTGTTTGAACGTACGCGCACTGGAACACATCAAACCACGATTTGCAGCCTTATTCAGCAACACAAAGAGAACTATACACTTGCAAGTATATTTTTTCCGTGTTGTCTTAAAGGTTTAAACTGTCTAGGTGAATTTTGCCAAGTCTTCGCTCCGTGTTTGTTCGTTATCTATTGTATATACCATGTAACCTTAGTAATTGTTTATTTACTCTGATATCGTCGGAGTAAACATATGATAGACAATAATTTACATATTAATATTTAATTATAATCCATTCTGATTAAATATGGATATTCAATTGAGCTATTTTTTACCTGTCTGTAAAACGTGATCTATGCAATTAATTATAATCAATTTGTGTTTGATTGCTGAGGTACACATGCATGCAGATGCAAGTAACATTTCATCCCGTCTCAGGAGATTTAATAATATCTAGTCCACACCTGTATGAATTATTATTAATTATCAATTATTAATTATAATATACAAATTCCCCATATCGATCAGGTCAGGCTCTTTACAAAAGCGTTACCTTCATCTCAGGGGCATGAGACTCTTTTGACTTTTCCTAAATAATATCTAAACACGCACAACAAATCTGGGCTTGATTTGGTTGTTCTAAAGGTGTGTCATTTATTTTTTACCGTTTAAGGTGCTTGGGGTCAGACTGAAATACCTTGTCCTTTTAACCATCATGTCATAATTAAATGGCGATGGGTTTCTTACTCTAGTATCTATATAAATGGATAGTAATCATTCATTTCACTGCAGAAACATGAAGGTCCAACTAATTAACTAATGAATAGAGACAGAAATAGGAGACAGAATGAAAAATCAAAGAGTACAAAGCAAAAGATGAGAGAGAAATGAGAAAGGTCTTTATTGTAGTCAAAGATCAAAGCCAAATAATTAAATGCATCTTAAAAGACAGGGCAAACCTGTCTTTGTTTCTCTCATCAGTAATCTAACCCTGTCTTATCTCAGGACAAATGATTTAAAGCAAAAAGCCTGCAACAGGGATGTATCAAAGTCTGACTTAGTTGTTTAATATAGTGACATCTCTTTTTTCATTAAACCTCGGGACCCGTATCCTTACATGGTGCCACAGAACACTAGTGTTAAAAATAGGTCATATAAGTGTTTAATTGAATTCCTCTCTGCCTCAGAGCACTTTACCCATGCTATATACACACACAACAACACCTCACAAACAGATCAGACTCAGCCTCTACCTATCTCATGAGTCATATCTTCACCTACCAAGATGCTCAGAAAATGCCACTTAAAGGCAAAAAATAAGCTTTGAATACTGCATATCAAGAGTTTTATTTATTGTATTGTCAAGGGCTCCAGGGGATAAAGTCTGAATTATAACCCTGAATCAGTAAATGATGTGGGTTCTGCTGAAACATATTTCAGAGCATTTGACTGCCAGGTAAATAAAATGTGTTTAGCATTTTTTTTTTTTTTAAGAGTTTGTTCTCCAAGCAGTCTGAGTTTGTTTCTTATCCTGATAAAAGAACCACTGTGGAGTCTGTAAAATAGATCAGTGCATGTTGTTCTGTGGTGACTCAATTATTGTATACAGCACTAAAACTATTGGTAACACTTTATAATAACTACACACTAATAATCATTAGTTAAGCATGAGTAAACCATTAATTCATGATTCATAAAGCATTAATAGACATTAATAAGCAGTTCATAAATACAGCTATAAATGCTTTCTTCTTGATTTAAAAGCATATCTATAATTTGTTAAATAATTGTATTTTCATCCTTTATTAATGATCAATTTATCATTTCTAAATGAAGAATTGCATTTTTTATGAACCAGTTATTTGAGAGTTGTCAATGGTTCGTAAGATTACTTAGAGCGAGTAAGTGAATGATTAATAAACTATTTAAATGTACATTCATACATATTATTATTCAGACATATAGTGATGGTTACTTAATGTGTTAATAAATGCTTTATTAACATGTATTAATGCTGTAATTAAGGGTTAATTTGGGTTATAAAGCATTTAGTAGTGGTCAGTTAACTATGTTCGTGAGCTCATCTAAAGTGAGGACTAGTCATGCCTTGTAAAGCATTTTTAAAGGCTGTTAAATATTTCTATGTTCTGTATCACTGCGTTGTGTTTGTTACATTTTACTGTTTAGAAGATTGACGAGTCTTTAAATCACCTTTATAAATGCTTTACAAAGCATGAATAGTCCTCACTTTAGATTAGGTCACAAAAATAGTTAACTGACCACTACTAAATGCTTTATAACTACCTGTATTTACTACATACTTACACTTTCTAAGTGATCTTATGAATGACTGACAACTCTTAAACAACTGGTTTGTAAATAATGCTATACTTCATTTAGAAATTATTAATTGATCATTAACAAAGTATGAAAATACAATCATTAAACGCATTATAGATATGCTTATAAATCAAGAAAAAAGCATGTATAGCTATATTTATAAACTGCATATTAATGTCTATTAATGTTTTATAAATGATGAATTAACTGTTTACTCATGCTTAACTAATGATTAATAGTGTGCAGTTATTATAAAGTGTTACCGATTAGGGTTATGCTTTTAAGTATTTTTCATTGTTAGTTCGTGCTAACTAATGTAGTTATATAATGGTGACAAATGAAACATTATTGTAAAGACTAACTGTGAAATTTCAGAATCTGTTTAATATGATTTATTCCTATATACCCCATATTTTTCAGACAGCATGTATTTAGGCACACACAAATGCAGACATACATGCTCAAAAATGAAGTGCTTTTTTCACATCATGTATGAGGTAGCCCGGGGTCAAGATGCCATAGCGAATGAGAAATGATTATTCACTACATGCAGCCTTATCATTGGTCGAAGAGAGAGCCTATTCTGCATGTCACAAGGTGATCCTGATCATTCTATTGACCTGCACGGGCAAACAACTGATGTGTATAAATTGGATCTGTAACAACTATGGACGTTTAGTTTCAGACCTGGTTACGAGGCTGAAATTGTGCACACTAATGTGGTGCTGGTCGATGGCGGATTCATTTTTCCGTTTAGCCCAGGTCTCTTCCTATTATATAATTGAAATGAGAGTGCCTTTTCATTCTGTCAGCTCAGTTTAAAGTGCTCTAAATATGGGCAAAAGGTGAAATTTCAAAACTGACTGTTCAAAGAAGTATACAAATAAAGACAGATTGCAGGGGAACAAGCATCTGTGATATATACGTCTGAGGGAGACATATAATATAAGGATTTAAAAGTATTTATGTTGTTTAAGTTTAAAGGAAAAGTGCACTCAACAAACACATTTTTTAAATGTTTTAGTTTTTTTTTTTTTTCCAAGTAGTTATTTTCCATTTCAAAAAACAGTCCATTTGACTGTTACTTAAAAGAGCATCCTACTTCAACATCTACTAATCTTTTTCATAAATCCTTCTGTCCACTTTTTTAATTTATTTTTTTGGTCCTTTAAAAAACAGTGTTTTAATTTCAAAACACTCTCAATCCACACTTGTGTCTCAATCACACTGAAACATCAGAAAATGCTAAAATCATCTTATTGCACTGCGTAAAAATTAACACAAGCTCACTGAGATGATACGAGAGACATACCTGTATAAACATTGATATATTTTCGGTACAATAAGTGTCACATAACTAAACATGCATCATCGTTCTTAAATACCACTGTTTTCACATTCACCTCAAAAACAGCATTTTCAAATATATAGACCTTATGTAGCCCCGCCCCTTTTCAGAGCTGCGCTCGTTGTCTTCCGGTCTGTATTTGCACAGACATCTTGCCTATTTATGAATGAATGGCTCATTTTAAAATCTGTGGTCTACTGACGTTTGTTAAGACATCTGCTTTAAACATTACAATCATAATGATAACTTTTGTTAACTTTACATTAAGTAAATCCACTTACGTTAAGTTAATCCTACTCCTTGACAGCAATGGTGACACATTTTAGATTTTACACTGACATTACACTTTACAAAAAGAAAATAAACATTGTACATATTATTCTGCTATTCTACTTCATTCACTAAAACAAAATAATTCCCTCTTTGTAAAATCATTCCCTCCCATACTCCATTAAACGAATCAGAAAATGAATGAATGAATGAATAAATTTGAATGATTGAATTTAAGACAGTTATTAATGTAAATGTTCCTCAGGACAAATGCTCAGAAAGACAAATGAGTTTTGAATCACTCTGTGGAAATATAATCACGTTTGCAAACGAAAAAAGAAGCTTAAATTCTCAAGTCTGCATGTTACGTTCCTTCAGGCCTTCTGAGTCATAACAATTATACTTTATGCTTAATTAAAAATTATATATTGATATCAAGTTTGTAAGAGCATCCAACGTTAACGGACAGACTGCGATCTCAAACGAATGGACCATGGTTTACTTTCCTCAGCAGATATGTGAAAAAAAGATTGGGGGACTCGGAAAGTGACCAAAAGCGAATGACTGTGTGTGTGTGTGTGTGTGTGTGTGTGAGTGTGAGAGGGAAAGAGAAATTTCTCTCAAGCATGCCTGATAGCTGATGACCCCCAGAGTATTGGACCTGGCAGCTCACTACAATTATCATTCAGCCCAAGTGAAGCACCCTGTTTGATATCTGCCAAGGTAATTTAGTGGGAGAGATTGCGCTGTGTCCTTCGCTTGCTGTCTCTCTCCTTCTGCCTCCTTTTCTGCCTGACAAGCAGTCTCTCCTTCCCTCTCTCTTGTATCCGTCACTGTCTTTCTCACTCTTCACTTTTAACTCTTTACCCGCATGGATTTAAAGAGCTTCCAACATCATGTTGAAAGAGGCGAGATGGAAAGTCCTTTCCAGAGTGCTTATTTGTGCCTGGCGAGAAAAATTAAGTGATATGGATTGAAATTGTTTTCTCTTGGTGCCTTGGCCTCCCACCAGTGTGTCAGATTACTCCTCTTTTAGGAACTCCAAACAGGGCTGAAGTCCACAACATGGATACGCCTATCACTTACAGCACCCGCATTCGTGGACACAGAAAATTAGCTAAATGATATATGGGATGAATCCCAAAGTGTAATATAGGAGTCTACGTGAAGTCCTGTTTAGAGGAAATTGATCATTAGGAGCATGACTTCTTGTTCCCCCTGGATGACAATTCACCTCTGGCTAAGCCCCGCCCCCCCCTAGTTACTGTTGCTACATCCGTCAAACTTCATCTGCATGGCTTATGCTGTAACAGCTCTTCCTGCTGAAATGTTGTCAAATTTTTATAAAGAAGCAAATAAAGTGTCCGATATGAGTAGGCAAAATGGGCTGCAATATTCGTTCGAAGGCTATTTATAAGACATATACAGGTGAAACGCAAGAAACAAGAAGGCATCCAAAATAGAGGCAAAAGCATAATTTATGGTCAGGGGCGGGGTTATCTCCATTAAATAATTACTTTTTCACAGAGCACTTGTTACAACTACGCCAGGCTCCACCCTCACACAATCACAGCGCTAGGGATTGTAAACGAAATATACAGTATGGAGAGGCTTACATTTACATTAAGGCTCAAATTTGACAAATGTAACACGCTTTGGGAAAAATGGACTATGTATGTAAACCATTGAGTGTGATATTATATATCAAGATGTTGGAATTGTTTTGTGATACTGTCTGATATTGTAACATCCATGATAACTATTATGTTCTTTGTTCCAATAAAAAAAAAAAAACAACAAAAAAAACAAAGCAGCCCCCGCCGCATGTTTGACTGACATGTACGAAATTTCTGTGGTTCATTTACCATGTCCAGGCGCAAAGAAAAGTCTCTTGGAGCGATGCCCTTAACTTAACAGGAAGTCCGTCATTTCTGATTTTACCGCCATTTTTGGATGATTTACTCATTACGTACTTTAACTAACTCCTCCTAGGGATTTTGTCTGATCGACTTCACATTTCTGCTGTGTCTTCTAAAGGCATTGACGATGAAAAGTTGTGCTATCTGCGTGTTTTCATCAATGTTTGTGTCTGAGGCTTCAACGATTCGCCATGAAACAGGAAGTTGTTGTAACTTCAGTGTACATCCTCAGACCTGCGTGAAATTTTACACGTTATACAACAGTCCCGCCCTGAACACATGTACATGCCGAAATTAGCCCACAGTCATAGCGCCACCTGCTGGCAACAGGAAGTGACCTTTAACGAAGCAGGCTTTATGAGGAATAGGCACATCTCTAACACTATTAGACTAGTATTAGATACTCTTGACTACTCTGACTTCATAACTCAAGATGGATTCATCCTCTTCTTAGATTTCTATAAGTCTTTTGATACAATACAACACTAATAGACTCAGAAGTGTGTAGCAAATTGACAGCCGCACCGGCTGAGCTCCGGAATATGCAGCGCGGCCGCCTCACACCCCGACGTGCTACAGGTGCGAGGGCCCGCCCATCGCTGCTTGCAGCTTTAATTCCACTTGAGATTGCTACCACTAACTTACGACCAGATATTATTTTGTGGTCTGGATCAGCACGCATTGTTCAGCTGATAGAGCTAACAGTGCCATGGGAGGATGCAGTAGATAAGAGAGGAAGAAATTGCGGTGTGCTCATCTGGCCACAGAGGCAGAGCAGCGAGGATGGAGAGTCCAAGTTTATCCAGTGGAAGTGGGTTGTCGAGGTTTTGTGGCACACTCTACAACCCGGTTGCTCAGAAACGTCGTATTCAGTGGCTAAGAGTTGCGTTGCACAGTAAAGAACTTATCTGGAGCAGCAGAAAGGAGCAGCAACTGGCTGTGGTTGAGACGGAAAGATTCTAGCTGGCTATGTACAGGCCGCCACACTACGGTTTCGAAGAATTCTTGAAGAGTCTGTTTGTATAGGTTGCACTGAAATTACAGTCATTACGTTCCTGTGTATATTGTTTGAATGACGGTGGTTGGCCAGATATTGTGGTTTGCTGTAGGTGGTATGCCATACGGAACCGTTTGCCACTGAAACTGCTTAATAACGCACCAGTGGGGCATGACAGCCATTATCAAACGGGTTGGCGCGTATGGTTGGGTTGCGCGTGATTGTGGTTAGGCCTCTGTAGGTGTCAGTAAGCTGGGCTGAGTTGAGTGGGGGACGGAGGGGGGTGACTCTGGGTCACTGTCGAGCCCTCTTGAGGTGTCGTGGGCAAGTCGACGAAACACTGAGGACGGAAGGTGCCCACTTGAAGACCCTAGAGATGTCCCCTACTCGGCTCAATGCAGACGGTTGTCGTGGTGGTCCACTAGGGAGACCACACTGTAGTTGCAGCCGTCGTGTGTGCTGAAGCGGCAAGTGCACTGCAGCCATTAACGCCGGACAGAAGGGGAGTCACACCACCATATGGAAAGAAGCGTAAATGGATGGAGAAGCATAGTTTACTGTAAAGCTACGTCTTAGCTTACCTTGGCGAAAGCCAAGTATAAATCAGCATGAAGTTTTAACATCTACTCTCGTGTAATGGAAATCATGCTATATTTTTTTTAACCATATACACCTTTGTTTTACACAATATCATCTGACTGGCAACAATAGCAACTGACTGGCTACTAATGTTAAACAGAAACAGTGTTGGCATTAGTTTACAGTACGTTCTTGATCAAATCGAAGATAACGTCATAAAGCATATATACATGAAAAATACATTTACAACATTAGTACTTATACAAAATTCAGGTCCATAATGTTTGTACGCGTTTGCCGTAGACACAAAATAGTATAACTAGTAGCCTAGTGGCTATAAAGCCAGCACCGGCATTTGAAAAAAATAAAATAAAACACAAGGCTACGTCTGGAATTATACATGCAATTAAAATGATTAAGTCTTAGCCTACTTACAGGTTTTGGCCCAACAACTGCTGCCTCTGGTTTTAAAGGGGTCATATATTGGTACGTGCACTTTTACAAGTTGATTGTACTGCTATGTATGTTGTCAGTGCCAAGCATCATTTAATGATAAAAATCCATCCAGTGGTTTTGTTTTAATCTCCTTATTTGTTTTCCCCTGCCTCAAATCGAGCCATTCGACCGCACGCCCATCCCCCCCCCCCCCCCCCGGTTGTTGATTGACAGCAGTGTTTCAACACAGACCCACCCTGAGCGAGCTGTCATCATAGCCTATAGTCTGTCATTGTTGATACACTGGAGCAGAATGGCGTCTAAGCAATTGTGTTGTTCTGTTCTTGGGTGCAATAACAAACACAGAACAATATGAAACAGAATGATCTTCCAATAACAAAATCATTCTGATGTTCCTAAATTTGAACTGCTGAAGACGCAGTGGCTGAGTTTTGTTTACGAAGGGAATATTACCCACGATCAACGTCAATACTTTCTTGTTTGCGTGAATCATTTCTCACCAGACTGCTTTATAAACGAGGATCAGTATAAAGCTGGTTTTGCTAAGAAGCTGTTCCTGAAAAAAATAATCAGTACCAACTGTTTATGTTCCCTCTGCACCTAAAGTTTTATTAATCTTTATATTAATCTTTGCAAATCGCGGGGAAAAAGTTTTTCATGACCATTATTAGTTGTAACGTCAATCTGTCAATGAACTAACGTATACATCAGTAAACACACAGCGTTCGTATCTCACTACTCTGCCCTGCCAGTGCAAAGATAGATCAAAGTAACATTACGTTAACCAACCATTCAGAAACGTCCTCAAGCCTTAATTGTCGAACTTCTTTGCGGCCGTCATCTTGTTCCGGTGAACAGTTACTCCAGTTCAAACTGATACGGTTGCGCAGATGTGTCCTCAGAGACTCCCGCTGTCATTCTCTCTCCAAAACCTTCAACTGTTGTCAAGGCAACACTCCAGGTGCGTTCACGCCGCAGAACAGAGGGGTGGGGTTTATTATTTAAAGGCATATATGACACCCAAACAGCTTGCTGAAAACAAGAGCTGATTTTGACCAGGTAAAATGGTGTTTTCTTAAAATACTAATGAGAATTTTTAATAAAAGTATATTACAAAGTTTTCATTTAGACCCTAAACATTCATATTAACTTGTACAAAAATGGCATTATATGACCCATTTAAAGCTGGAACTGCTTCATGTTTTAGTAACAGTTTCTTGTTGAATCCGGCATTGAATTCGTGGAGATTCTGGAAGCTGTCTTCCATAAAATGCGCAGCACAGAGAGCTAGATTACGATCGTCACTTTCAGGAAAATAATCCAACATAAATTGTATCCATTGTTGACGAAGTCCGTGGGAAGCTCGAACACAGAAGACCTGACAGCTGGGTGAACACAACACACTCGATGAGCCATGCGCATGCCATTTTTGGCATATTCCAGAGGGAGGGTTGATGCAAATGTATGGATTAGTGATGTCTAAAACCCAGCTGTAGTCCCAATCGAGTTGTTTTTGTAGGCAACATACTTCCTGATTTTTAAAAGACGATATCTCTGCTTACACTAAACTTTCAGCGCTGCAACTTTGCAGATACTATTAATTCACCAACAGCAACATTACACTCTATTTAAAATGAAAAAAGTGAAATCGCAATCAACCCCCCCCCCCCCTTAATTTTGTGCCGAATAGCACGTTTTTCCAGCGTGACCATTCTAAACAGTAGGAGAAAAAAATTTCTGCTATCTCTGATCATTTTATAAAGATAAAAAAGATATTACATAAGAATTACAGTACAAAAGAAGATTCTGCCCTTCTCAGCTTTGATTTCTGGGTGCCCATTATTACAGTGATTCATTCATATAAGCATGACCCACTTTGAGTCTGGAAATACCTTTTCTCACTACTTTAAAATCTGATTCAGTCATGAATAATTAGATATCACAGTCATATTTGCTTGCCTATGCATCTCTCTCTTTGATGATTTTTAATCACCCTATACATTTTAGAAGGTATATGGCCTTTAGTTTATCCACTTCCATCCCCATTACTTTTCATGCATCAAGAAAGCTAAGTGAACTTCAGGGTACTTTTACACAACAACGATGTATTAAAAACTTAATTTTTTTCCTTTTCATTTTCCATGTACAGATGACTACACTGTTAAAACAATCCCTGTTCACTCGAATCTGCAAAAACGATGAACAACACTGTACTATGCATGCCAGGCCAGAAGGTAACAAGGTCACATTGTAAAGAAAAACTATATGCCTGAAGACTGAACACATGATACACATGCACATGACGCCACCGTTTTCACAAATTCCCATTTTTGTATTTTACACACAGTGTAAATTAACTGCCAAAATGCATTTAGTTTTCAGTTTATAGTTGAAATGGTTGTTTCAATGGCCTCGTAGTCTCTTGTGAGTGGCTTTTGTCACTGGGTGACATAGAAGGAACTTTGGTTGCAGAACGACTTGCCCTGGGGGAGACTTCTGAGGTGACACCAGGAAGGTTCCTGCCACCTGTCATGGCTGACCGCGTTGACAAGTGGCAGCTGCAGCGGCTAATCAAGCAGCCATTGGAGTGCCTGTCTCCAACGGGGGATTTAAAAGCGGCGGCTTGAAGAGGCTAGAGAGGCAGAGCGGTCGCGATCAAAGTGTGAGGCACGAGAAAAAGAGAGGCAAAAAGAATCAGAAACAGGAAGGATAAAGTGCAGTCAAGGTGTGAGGCATGATTGAGATTGCGAACAGAAGGAGTGAAAGCATTGTTTAATGTACAGGTTGTTTTCCTGAGCCCCGGCCTTTGGATCGTTAATCAAACCTGATGTCCCCCTTTTGAAGATCACAATGGTGGATTGGCCGGGCCCTGACGAGATGGAGTGGAGGTATACTTTTCAGTGTGAAGTGGTGTGTCATTGCAGTGCAGTGACAAAACTTTGCTACTGTAAAAACACATAATTAAAGTTGATTTTAGCTGATCATTATGAAATTATTACATAATATAGTGACCAAAATGATCACATACACAGAATCTTGTTCAAAAAGCCTAATACACAGTGTAATCAATTCACCAAGTTAATAACATTAAAGATTTGTTTTAAATGAGTGTTTTTTATATTACCTACTAAACTTAAAAAAAAGGTTAACACAAAAAATAGGTTTTATAAAAAGATAAACCTCATATTTCAGCATTTAAATCATCTCTATAAAAAGAATGAGTCAATAAAGATACATTCATGACTAATAATGCACAGTAGCTTATCTTTTATGTTTAATAGTAAAATTCGTACCGATTTTCCCATGGCTGTCGTTGCTAGAACCATGCACTCATTACACTGCGCTCTCCACAACGACAAAGGAGTTTTAGTAGCTAATGTATTTCCACCACCACCACCACCACAGAAAAACGCTTGCTGTAGCTCTGCTAAAAGATTTGTTTACGGAGAAGAGAAAAAACACCAAAGTGTACGTGCACTCCCATACTGAAAAGTTTATGAGCGCACTTCCCGTGAGCGCATAATGAGCGCGCTTCTTCGTGCGCCTATTTGAAACATAGAGGATTTGAAATAAGGAACTCGAGCGCACAAAAAAGACGCGATACGTGAACTAATCAGGAGATCTCCTTGACATCGCTTCTGCGCACGGGGCACCTTCTCAGCAAGCAGGGCGCCATTGCCAATAATTGAATCGAAATGATAAAAAAATAGAAAAACTTCGCGGCACAGAGGATTTTTTTAACTGCTCGTGCCGCCCCCTATGTGACATGAAGAAATGCCGCCCCGGGCGACTGCCCGGTTCGCCCGTGCCTAGAACCGCTACTGTTGCAGTGTCTGAAGATTGAAGTGAGCAAGTGTGAAGATTTACTGGGTTTGATGTATGCACAAGTATGGGAAAATTAAATGCTACCAACACTCTGAAATCTGTGTCGGGGATTGTCTAGCCCAGCTGTGCATCAATAGATAATTTGAACTGCTGGGGGTTAAGCTTTGTACAGGTTCCCAGTTCATGCCACTGTGGTAAAGTAAGGATAAGTACAGCCCTGTGTCATTGTCATTACTGTTCTGTGGTAAGAGAAGAATCAGTTATTAACTGCTGGATTATGTACTCGCCATTGATGTTCTGTGAACAGAGAGATCCTGTCATCTGCCGCTGCATTCCGCCATTGCTGTCCTGTGGTAAGAGAAGACTCACTTATTAACTGCTGGATTTGGTACTCACCATTGCACATTCTGCCTGCTGCTGCCCTGCGAAGGAAAGGAGACACTCAGTTGTTTGATGCTGTCTTGTGAAAAGACAAAGTCCACTGTCTGCCGCTACCTAACTGGAGTCCCCTGTGTCCTGCCTACCACTTACTGTTGTCTGTCACTCTTCATTGGAGAGTCCTTGTCCTCTGTCCTGAAAACAGCTAGCTTTCCTGAAAGCTAACACCCTTGTTCCTCCACACTGTTCTGTACAAAGAGATGGCCAACTGCCGGCTGGCCTGAGTCTTCCCTCATTGAAGACTCCTTTGACTGGTTTCCATGAGCGGCCCCAGCAATGAGTCCTGCGTCAGTGACCTTTTCAAGTGTTTTTTTTTTTCGTTCCATGAGTGGCCCCAGCAATGAGTCCTGCATCTGTCACGGTTGGTAAATCCTATGTCTACTTCTTGTCTCATGTTTCTGTTATTGTTGTGTGTGTGTGTGTGTGTGTGTGTGTGTGTGTGTGCTGATGAGAGGGGCGTGGCCACTCAATCAGCACTCATCAATCACCCATCACCAGCTGCACTCTATCATTCATGTGTATACTGTACTGTATATTCTCATCAACTTCTCATCTCCTTTGTCAGATCGTTGTTTGTGGTTCCCGGTGTGTGTGTTTCCCATTCTCGTTCAGTCGTGTGCTTCTCTGGTTCCGGTTCTTGTTCGTTGTTGTTGGATTACTGTTCATCGTTGGATTTCACCACAACCACCACCACTACACGCTGCACCACTTTCTGACCATTGGAGCCCCTGCGCCACTAAACTGCTTGCCTGGATTAGAGACTGTTTACTTGTATCATCATTATAAATAAAGAGTTAACTGCAATTGCTTCCGTCTGATATATCATGACAGGTGAGTGACCTTTTCAAGTGTTTGTTTTTTTTTTACGTTCAATAAAGAATCAAGCTTTTATATCACGTCGTTGTCTGGCCTCGTTGGTGTCCTTTGGTGTAGCTCCTCCAGAGTGGTGGTTGTCCTTGTCCCTAGTGGCGACACTTTCTTAAAGGGATAGTTCACCCAAAAATGTAAATTCAGCCATCATTTACTCACCCTCAATTCTCTATTCATATACTTTTTTTATGATCGCTTTACACAAATAAGTTTTGGGCGAAAAGACTTTAAATTTCGAGACAAAAATCTCTCAGATTTCATTAAATGTCTTATATTTTGAAGTTAAACAAAAGTCTCATAGGTTTGCAATGTCATGTGGGTGGAGTTGATTACAGAATTATCATTTGTAGGTGAGCTATTCCTTTTAGATAGAGAGAGATTAACCACAGTCTAAAAAAGGATTTTGAGTAGAATCACCACCAATGATGTAGTGCAAAGTGTATCTGTGATTAAAAAAAAAAATCTCCATGGGCCATATAAAGAATTAATCCTCCCTTCAAGAATGAATATCCATAAAGAGCCTTTCCATATTTTAAAGATGTGCATTTAATTGGCTAAAATGAGCAAAGTTATACTTCAGGCTTTGTAATGAATTTCTCCTTGTGAAGAGTCATTTTATTCGCTTTCTACACTTTTTTCTTCCTTTCCCTCCCACTTCCCACTTAGCCCTGAAGCTGTGTTTCAAAGCTCAGCAAACAGTATGGGACTTCAAAGCTAAGCAAAGCTGAGAGAGAGAGAGAGAGAGAGAGAGAGAGAGAGAGAGAGAGAGAGAGAGAGAGAGAGCACGATCAACTATATGCCTAGAGACACTGATATACTGTAAATATAAAATGATTGATGATGATGATTGAAGATTTAAGATTTTTATTGCTGTTTATTTTGTGTAAAAAAAGAAAAATATTATTATTTATTATTATCATTTATTTGTTTTGTTTTTTAATAATTATTTATTTGTTTGTATTGTATAGTGTTATGAATGCTTTGGCAATGTAAAGATATTTTTCACCATGCCAATAAAGCTATTTGAATCTTGAGAGAGAGATATAGAGAGAGGAATAAAAAAGGTAAATAAATAACCAGCAGACAGCATACATTAATTTCTCTACATGGTTCTGCCTGAGTTTCAGGCTCTTTGGGGAGATATGGATGGATTAGCAAGTCAGAAAGTGCTGACCGGTGCCTGAGTTGACTCTCGGGGGACTGCACAGGGAAGAGCTTCAATAAACAAAATCAGTTGTGGTATTAAGCACTGCCACAGACTGATTCAGCTGTATTATAACCTTAATCAATATTTTGATCAATTAAACCATCCATGATACTGCAGCACCAGAGTGAAGCACCTGTACTCTAAAGTGAGAGTTGCAGTCTCAAAAGTAGTGGTGTTAATATAATAGTATTATATTTATTATAATATTCTCGTTTATCATCGAAAATAATGTAAGATATGAAAAGATGAAACGGAAATTGGGGCATGAAACAGGAATTATCTTTTATTCTCTTCTTCCCGAAGTGAATTGGCTTCTTGAATAAGAAAACATAGGTTGGGCCTTGATTTTGTCCATTGGGAATTGATTGGCTGTTTGGATTGCTGTTGTTTGCTAATTGCTGTAATCTCATGTAAGTGACAGTTTGCTGAAAAGGATGGATTATTGGCCAGTAATCGCACCAGTGCACACATTATCAGAGAAGAGATGCTGTTGTGGATGGGGGTTAGTTCATGGTGACTTAAGAATTTATAAGAGAAATAATAAATATCCCTTCTAGTAACCAGTATTATTAGCTTGTTACACGTTATATACCTTGTGTAACAGGTAATGTCCAGCAGGTTTCCAGTTTGGCTCTGTTTTATGTGTTTAGTATTTATAGCTTTATATCTGGCTCTTGTTCAAGGCCCATTTCATGTCTTTTAGTTTTTATATTACCTTGTTTGTGTTTCCTTTCAATGTCAAATGCAATAGTACTGATGAAGGTGAGACTTTGGCAGAAGCAACGACTTCTGAAGATGAAGGAGAGACTCTGGCAGAAGCAACAACTTTGAGAATGAACCAGTGAGCACATTTATTTTGCACACTAGTACATTTTTTGTCCCATCTAGGACTTATGAGGTGGGGTGAAATGGGATAATATGTTACAGATAATCAACAAAATAGATTAAATAACAAAATATAAAATATTATTATTAAAACATAATGATAATAATAATTAAATTATTTAATTGTTATTAATAATAATAATAATTAAAGTGTTTATAAGCAAAAGTTGTAAAAATAGTTTCAGAGTAGTTTCATGCTATGTACAGTAAGTCATTGGGCCATTAGGGACCGTTCGGTATTTATGGAAAGGTCCACCGGAGGAAAATAAGGGAGGGTCATGTCTTTTTATTCTTTGATGAGGGGAGGGTCATCCAACTTTTTTAGTCTATAGGGGAGGGTCACCCAACTTTTGTATTCATCAAAACAGGTAAATTTCAAAGTGGCTTGTTTGGTGTATGTTTTTTTCTATGTAGCTCCATGTCAGAGTATGTGAGCGGAGTGGAGTGGGAGCGGAGCGAGGAGTGGAGCGACATGATTTTGAATGGAGCGCGGAGCGGATTTTTTAAAAGTCGGAGCGTCGTGGTTTTCACTCGCTCCGAGCGCGCTCCACTACCGCTCTATCACGAGGACAATTCATGCCAACGGCTCATTATAGAACTGCATTTTTAGTAAGGATTCACGTGTTAAACACATTACGCTAGCATGATACAGATGGATCACTCAAATCAGAAAAAAATGTGAGGGTTATGATGACGCCGATGGACATGAGTAGCTGCGGGAGGTTATAGTTATCAAGCCTGTACTGAATATGAGCGGGCACCACGATCTCATGAAAGTGCGAATCTATAGCACACATTTTATTTCTCGTGCCTATTATTATATGCCAAAAAATTGTTTGTGCGTGCAAATGACGCACACTAAACCCCTTGGCTAGGATGGGTGTGAAGTGCGTTCTTGCCATTAAGTGCGTATCGTAGGCTATGCCCACGAGAAATAAAATATAGATAGCCTACGCACTTTCATGAGATGGGGCGCTGGATCGGGCGGGGTGAAAGCACATTTTAAACAGGTAACACTTATTTACCAACGCAATCGCTTTCTCACTAATGCATTGCATTCAAACAAATGTAATCATACAGTCGGCTATCTGTCAGTATTTGATTTTAAATGAGCATGAATCTGTGAGAAATGTAGCGACCCGTAGATAAATAACTGATGAAAACGTAGTTATTTTCTTCTTTCCAAACAAAATGTGCTCTGCAAAAAGCAGCAATGATATTTAATTTATAATGCTGATAACCTGTAATAAGCATAGCATGTCATAGGAAAAGTTTGCACACTATCCAAATCCAATAAACAACATTGCAACTATTCTCCTAACGTTGTTTTTTTATTGATTTACTATGCCTATGTATCTATTATGATGAGGAGACATTTTGTGAGATTTTAAAGCATACTTAAATACTTTATTCGGAATTTCCTTGGGGAGCGAACACGGAGCGGTGTTTCTGATATCAGTGAGCGAGGAGTGGAGCGGGAGCGGTAAATGGTGAACCCGGAGCGGAGCTGGAGCGGAGTGATTATATAATGCTTGGAGCGTGGAGGGGAAATTGTTGCCGCTCCACTCCGCTCACATACTCTGCTCCATGTCCATCTCTCGGTCTCCGCCCCCGGGCCATCGCTGTCAGATGGGTCTGACCCAAAAAAAATCCGAGTGCCGCTGTTTGACAGTACGCGCTCAGAAAAAGTGCATAAGAACAGAACAGCAAAGAAATGTTTACCCGGCGAAGCATTAAAAACCCTCTGTTACATTATTCAAGTTAAACCAGTTACACAAGCACATCCTTTCAACATACAAAAATATCAGTCCCACCAGTAAAGTTACAGAGTTCTGGTGGTTCCCATAGGAAAGAAGCAGTAGCTAATGTCATGGTTTCAGTACTCGTGGAACACATGGTTTAAATGGTAAAAGAAAATGGTTCCTTATTTGTATCTTAATTGAAACCATTAGAATTTCTGTGATGGTTTCCAACTTTTTTTAAGCTGGTCTGATCTTCTGTCCTTGTCTAAAGAAATAATTATACACACTCATCATCATCCTTATTGTTTTATTATCAAGGTGAACACATGAAATTCGTCCGTATCTGTAAAATTCACCTACATGAGTTTCACAGCACTAACACTGTTTCAGCTTTGATCGCTTCGGTAAACTCGTCATAAACGGGGCGTTAACACACGCCTACTTGCATTTTATGGTTGTCAGCTTTGTTACATTACATTTACTTCACCAGGAGATGGTGCTGCCATTTCTATCTGAAAGAAGCTTCGAGTAATGAACCATTTTCGACACAATTGTATCAGAAAGCAATAATGCTTCGAAATGCTTCATTTGGCCATCACTACCAAATGCAGCTTTAATTTTAGAACAGGGCAATGGAGAACACACAGTGGGAATCCAAGAAACTGGCAGAGATCAGGGCAGGCAGCAATAATCAGAATCCAAAAACAATCCAAAGTCAAAAACCAGAAAAAAACACGGAAAACGCTCAGAAATGCAGACACACAGTACAACAAGACTTCACAGTGAGTGACTGAATGAACATGGTATATATAGACAGGTGTCTGAAATCAAATATCAACTCACAGTAATCAGGTTGACCGGCGACAGCCCGTGCATCATCAGCTTGAATGATGAGCGCGTCAATCTGGATGTATAAGAAGGGCGCCTTGAAACCGTGACAACATCTTTTCGTCTTCAGGGACTGTTTGTCTGTGTGATAGTATCAACGATTAAGCGCGCAGAGACGTGGAGAAACACTTTGCGCGAGTGTGCCGACTTGTGTCCAGATATTTGACACCGGAGGATTCACACGATCTGTGCGTGTTCTGCCTGAGAGAAGAGCATTCGCGGGAAGCTCTCGAGGGAGTTTTTTGCGCGAACTGAGAGTTTTTCCTTTCAGAACTCTCTGCTCTCGTCTGACCCACTTCTCGAGGGAAGTGGGCGCGGCATCTGAACCCCGCGGTTCCGGTTCCCGCTCGGGCTGAGGCTCAGTGGCGGTTGAGCTCGTGGAGCTTTCAGATGGAGCTGGCAGATTATCGGGAGAGGGGCGTTAACCTCGCGGATGATCTACCAGCTGACGAGGGTGAGTTACAGATTAATGTTGAACATCTAAGAAGAGAGAAAATGAGCGCTCTCTCTCTTTGGTGAATCTGTAACTGTTCTCTTTGGGCAGGGCAGGAGTTGGCTGTAATATATATATATATATATATATATATATATATAGAAAAGGTTATCAGTTTGGTTGAGACCGAATCATTTCAGCCCTCCTGCCCAGTGTACGCTGAGCTGGTTGACATTATGGGGCGCGCCTCAGACAGATTGCTGTTGCAGTGGAGGCGCGTCTGGGAGGAACCCGCTCATGGTATTTTGGATGGCTGGTTCCTCCCCACCCATAAGCCACCAGCCCGGATGAGCCTTCCATTCGTTTCCGATCTCCACGCTGGGATCGAGAGGGTATGGAAGAATCCGTTCTCCTCACGTCTCTATCTGCATCAGCGGGCTAGTTTCGCTGCTGTGGAGGGAGCCGTGGAGAACGGATAAGTGTCGAGGCCGCCAGTGGACGAGACGTTGGCTAACTATCTCGTCTCTGGTTGGTCCTCTTCACTAAGAGCTCTGACCCTGTCATCCAAGCTGCTCAAGACATCTTCATGCTTGAATGACAGAGCGTACACGGCAGCAGGTCAGGCAGGTGCGGTTCTGCACGCCCTTGTGGTCCTCAGGCCTACCAGACCGATCTGTTGCGGGACTCCGGGCCACCAAGCAAGCTGCTGTTCTGTCGGTGCTATGGTGGCCACGGAGAGACATCTGTGGGAGCTCCCACATACTGTGGTTGCCAGGTTACAGGCCTCACCAGGCCTTCCTGGTTATGAGCTCCCACTGATTGTGGTCACCGGGTTACAGGCCTCACCAGGCCTTCCTGGTTATGAGCTCCCACATGCTGTGGTCGCTGGGTTACAGGCTTCACCAGGCCTTCCTGGTTATGAGCTCCCACATACTGTGGTTGCCAGGTTAAAGGCCTCACAAGGCCTTCCTGGTTATGAGCTCCCACACATTGTGGTCGCCAGGTTACAGGCCTCACCAGGCCTTCCTGGTTATGAGCTCCCACATACTGTGGTCGCCAGGTTACAGGCCTCACCAGGCCTTCCTGGTTATGAGCTCCCACATACTGTGGTCGCCAGGTTACAGGCCTCACCAGGCCTTCCTGGTTATGAGCTCCCACATACTGTGGTCACCAGGATACGAGCTCTCACGTACTGTGGTCGCCAGGTTAAAGGCCTCACCAGGCCTTCCTGGTTATGAGCTCCCACACATTGTGGTCGCCAGGTTACAGGCCTCACCAGGCCTTCCTGGTTATGAGCTCCCACACATTGTGGTTGCTAGGTTACAGGCCTCAAAGGGGCCTTCCTGGTTATGAGTTCCCACTTTCTGTGGTGGTCAGGTTATAGGCCTCACCAGGCCTTCCTGGTGATGAGCTCCCACACATTGTGGTTGCTAGGTTACAGGCCTCAAAGGGGCCTTCCTGGTTATGAGTTCCCATATACTGTGGTAGTCAGTTTACAGGCCTCACCCAGCCTTCCTGAATGTGGGCTCCCACATGATGCGGTAGCCAGACTACAGCCTCACCACCTTCCCTGAGCACTTTGCTCCCACTCTGTGGTCACCAGGCTTCAGGCTTCATTGGCCTTCCTGGTTGTGAGTTGTCACATGTCAGGTTGCAGGCTTCACCAGGCCTTCCTGAATGTGAAACCCCCACTTTTCGTGGTCGCTAAGTTGTAGTGGTGAGTCTTCACATGTCAGGCTGCAGGCCTCAGCGGCCTTCCTGAATGTGAGCTCCCCATGCATTGGGACTATCGGGTGTAAGGCCTTGTCAGGCCTTCCTGATTATGGGTTCCCACTTGTTGTGGCTGCCAGGTTACAGGCCTCAAGTTCGGCCTTTCTGAATTCAGAGTGAAGTACACTAACCCCTACTTCACCTATTATTGTGGTAAATCACATGACGGGATGTCTTGTGTACTTTCTAAAATCCATTTTGTATGGTAAGGGTCACGCGTGGTATGCTTCGGTCCCTTCTTATGTGGCTCAGACCCCGGTCTTCCCTTGGGTCCCACTTTAAGTGGCGTCCTGTCACTGGCTACAGGGACGCCCTTCTCTGGCTAACTTCTGGAAGAAGTAGCTTCCACTTGGTGGAGTAAGCTCCCACAGGTTGTGGTCACCAGGCTGGGTCTCACTGACCTTCCTGAGTACGAGCTCCCACCCAATGTGGTCGCCAGGTTACAGGCCTTACCAGGCCTTCCTGGTCATGAGCTCCCACACACTGTGGTCGCCAGGTTACAGGCCTCAACAGGCCTTCCTGGTTATGAGCTCCCACATATTGTGGTTGCTGGGTTACAGGCCTCACCAGGCCTTCCTGAATTCAGAGTGAAGTACACAAACCCATACTTCACCTATTATTGTGGTAAGTCACCCGACGAGATGTCCTGTGCACTTTTTAAAATCCATTTCTTATGGTGAGGGTCACGCGCAGTATGCTTCGGTCCCTTCTTATGTGGCTCAGACCCCGGTCTTTCCTCGGGTCCCACTTTAAGAGTTCTTAAGAGCTAACTTCTGGAAGTAGCTCTCACTTGGTGTGGTTTTTCAGGTACACCAGGCTGGGTCTCACTGACCTTCCTGAGTACGAGCTCCCACCGGATGTGGTCGCCAGGTTACAGGCCTCACTAGGCCTTCCTGGTTATGAGCTCCCACATACTGTGGTCGCCAGGTTACGAGCTCCCGCATACTGTGGTCGCCAGGTTACAGGCCTTACCAGGCCTTCCTGGCCATGAGCTCCCACACACTGTGGACGCCAGGTTACAGGCCTCAACAGGCCTTCCTGAATTCAGAGTGAAGTACACAAACCCATACTTCACCTATTATTGTGGTAAGTCACCTGACGAGATGTCTTGTGCAGTTTTTAAAATCCATTTCATATGGTGAGGGTCACGCGCGGTATGCTTCGGTCCCTTCTTATGTGGTTCAGACTCCGGTTCTTCACTTTGGGTCCCACTGTAGATGTGTCTTTGTCGCAATACATTACGACAGGCACTTCCCTTGTTCAAGCTATCTCCCACAACTGTGGTTTTAGGTCTGATTAGACCTTTTTCGAGGTAGCCCAACATTGTGGGTCTGTCAGGTTTCTAGCCTCTGGCTTTCCTGAAGGATGAGCTTCCACATGCTGTGGTCGTTGGGTTTCAGGCCGCACAACGTACGGCCTTCCTGACATGAGCCCTCATGTATCGGAGCTCCCCACACATGGGGTCATCAGGTCTTAGGTCTCTTTGACCTTCCTGATTTTTGATCCCTCTCTTACTTCCTCAGTGCTCAAAAGCGAGCACTGGGTGGAAACTCGTGGATTGAGTGTACGATTCCCATTGGTTCGAGGTTGAGTCACACTCTCCGGAGGATCCCGTCTCTGTGATCCGAAACTCGATGGTTTCCGCCAGCTTCGCGGGCCTTCAGTTTTTGGATGCCTTTTCTAGGCAATTTCCAGAGGCTCTGTCTTGGACGGACAGGCTATGGCCAGACTGTGTGTCTTAGTACAGATCACCAGGCCAGCCTGGGGGCATTTCAGGAGGAGTGTTCTCCTGAATAGTGACTGGCTGGGGGTCTCTTTGGCCCCCTAGCCACACTCCCTAGAAGGGACCCCTTCTATTTTGAAGTTGTGGTCCTAAAGCCTTTGAGCTGGCCCTGATTTACTCACGTTATTACGTTCTGGTTTTTCTTGGTTCATTAGCTTGGGCTATGACCGGTAGGGAGTGCTGTCACTGACAGCCCGATGTAACATAGGGTGAGTGGTTTCAGTGTTTCTTGGAATTACTGGTTCTGACAGTTGTCACTGCCTTTCGGCATGCACTCCCCTCAGCATGGCGGAGTGGGTATTTCATTCCCCATAGCGTCATTCGACCTTCAGTTTTTGGATGCCTTTTCTAGGCAATTTCCAGAGGCTCTGTCTTGGACGGACAGGCTATGGCCAGACTGTGTGTCTTAGTACAGATCACCAGGCCAGCCTGGGGGCATTTCAGGAGGAGTGTTCTCCTGAATAGTGACTGGCTGGGGGTCTCTTTGGCCCCCTAGCCACACTCCCTAGAAGGGACCCCTTCTATTTTGAAGTTGTGGTCCTAAAGCCTTTGAGCTGGCCCTGATTTACTCACGTTATTACGTTCTGGTTTTTCTTGGTTCATTAGCTTGGGCTATGACCGGTAGGGAGTGCTGTCACTGACAGCCCGATGTAACATAGGGTGAGTGGTTTCAGTGTTTCTTGGAATTACTGGTTCTGACAGTTGTCACTGCCTTTCGGCATGCACTCCCCTCAGCATGGCGGAGTGGGTATTTCGTTCCCCATAGCGTCATTCGACGTATTGTTGAGTTCCCTTCGAAAGGGAACGTCTCAGGTTACAACTGTAACCTATGTTCCCTGAGAACAGGGAACGAGACAATACGTCTCGTTGCCATGCCTCGGGGCCTGCCTGCAACAGTCCCTTCAGACGATAGGATGTTGTCACGGTTTCAAGGCGCCCTTCTTATACATCCAGATTGACGCGCTCATCATTCAAGCTGATGATGCACGGGCTGTCGCCGGTCAACCTGATTACTGTGAGTTGATATTTGATTTCAGACACCTGTCACGCCTGAGGCGTTCCCCATAGCGTCATTCGACGTATTGTCTCGTTCCCTGTTCTCAGGGAACATAGGTTACAGTTGTAACCTGAGACGTTTTAAGTGAAACATGAACATCTGGTGTGGAGTGCCCTCTGGTGACTCTCAAGGGCACTCCACCTGGTGATCGTTACAACAAGCCTGTAACGTTCTCATTTTTAGCGTTTTTGGAAGGAGTACATTTTACATATGTGGTTTCAACAACGAGATGCATTTACATTTATCCAGTTTCGAATGAAATTCGGCCCAGACCTCCTGAAGTGGTTTGAGCGATTAGATTCAAATACGTCACGAATGCGTTTCACAGGGCATTTACACCTTTTCACGATCAGATAGCTAATATTATCCGGTCAAAGAAAACACCTATAGTGGCATTTATGTTGCATAGTGTGTTCTGTAGACTTGCTATTTATTTATTATCTTTTACACTTTAGTGTACACAACTAGTAACATGTCCTGTTCTGTAGAAATGGTTATTATTTATTTATGATTGCTGTACCAGTCCAATATGACTGTCAGTTAAAATAAATCTTATGTTATAAGAAAACTTGTTTTATTTATTAATCCTTTTTGATGCGTTTTCCAATAACTTTTGTAGTTTTACATCTGTTTAAAAATATCTAAATCAATATCGATTTTGCAATATTCATTATCGATATCGCAATATCACATTTTTGTCAATATCGTGCACCCCTATTATCGGGCCAAACAACTTTCATGCTCTAAGTTGCCTGTGTTTATGTGTGTTTGTGTGTGTGTCTGGCTGCGATTTTTCCTGCAAGTCCTTGTCTCTAAGTCCTTGTCTTTTAGCATAACAATTTTGTATTTTTAAATGACAAAATATGCATATAACCCCCATCTTTTAATTGTATAGTTTGCTTTAAATAAAAGTAAGATTGTATTTGTAATTGAAGCTGAATGAGTTTAAAATTGATGTGCTATATTTCAATATATTTGTTTTCTTTAAAATTTTAAAACACTAACCTCATTCTCAGTCAAAGCGGGGACTACATTTTTGCACGTCGTGCAGAATAGACACCAAGTGTCACTGTTTGTAGTGGAGTGCAGGCAGAAGAAGACAGAAGAGGCTAATGCTCCAATTCAAATAACTTTACTTAATCACTCAGACAGGTACAAGTACAAGAAGACGGGCAGGAACACTCACAAAACTAAGGGTAACATTACCATCGACCGACAATGACTGACTGAAACAGGGAGAAATAAATACAAGCAGGAATCAAACATAACAAGGTGAAAACAGGTGACACAGATGATGAAGACGATGTACAGTTGGGTGATTGCGGGAGTGAGTTCAGGAGTGGAGACAAGAGGATCCTGGGGAGTGTAGTGCTGATGACAAGACAGACTGGTGCAGACAAGGACAGCGACATTACTCCCCCCTCCCGGAAGGCGTGGCCTCACGCCGTAGAACAGGGCAGGGAGGGAGAATGACCTGAAGGCTGACCGGGGCATGGCCAGGGAAGAGCAGGCTGAGGGCGTGGCCAAGGTGGAGCAGGCTGAGGGCGTGGCCAAGGCAGAGCAGGCTGAGGGTGTGACCAGGGCGCAGCAGGCTGAGTGCGAGACAAGGGCGGAGCAGGCTGAAGGCGAGACCAGGACGGAGCAGATGGAGGGAGGACCCATGGTGGAGCCGATGGATGAAGGAGCCGAGACGGAGGTGGGGCTGACGACACCAGGAGGCAGGAGACAAGACAGGGTGATGCTGAGGGACTGGAGGAACATGGTGAAACCGCGGGCTCAGGTGACTGAAGTGAAGACAGGGACACAGAAGGACACGGTGAGGACAGAGGGAGTGAGGACCGACGGAGCGCTGAGGGGAGTGAGGAGTCCAACAGAACTCGGGGGGGTGAAAGGACGAGACGAAGCCGGAGGATGGAAGTCCAGAGGAGAGTGAAGGACGACGAGGGACCAAAGTGAATCCGGGGGGACGAGGGAGCCTAGCGGAACTGGTGGACTGAGGGGCCATGGTGGAGCTGAGGGAGGTAGGAGCCAAGGGGGAGCAGATGGGACGAGGGGCTGAAGAAGTGTCCAGGTAGAGGAGGTTGGAGGCAAAGACCAGGGATCCACCGACCAGGCTTGAACCGGAGGGCTGGTTGGCAGAAGGGCTGACACGTGACAGATGAGAGGAGGCGGGAGAGGGAGGCTAGGTGGGATCCTGGTCTCTGGCTCTGGCTGGACGATCTCGGGCTGGACGATCTCCGGCTGGATGGTATCCGGCTGGACGGTCTCCAGCTGGACGGTCTCTGGGGTTGGAGTGGGGCTGGTGACGTCATGGACAGTGACGAAGGATCCACAGGATACCAGCACCCACTCCACATAGGCCGCGAAGTTCCCTAGAGGCCCATCTCCGGGCAGGCGTGCTTTGGTTTCAGCGTTTAGGCCTGCCCTAATGCTGCCCTTAGGCCTGGAAGAACACACAGAGGCTGGTATCATCATAATGTACAAGAGGTACCAAGTCCAAATACCTCTGTGTGTGGGCCTCGGGGGATTGATCCTCCTGGTCAAGGAGAAGGATTTGTCGATCTGTCATGGTTTGTAGTGGAGTGCAGGCAGAAGAAGACAGAAGAGGCTAATGCTCCAATTCAAATTACTTCACTTAATCACTCAGACAGGTACAGGTACAAGAAGACGGGCAGGAACACTCACAAAACTAAGGGTAACATTACCATCGACCGACAATGACTGACTGAAACAGGGAGAACTAAATACAAGCAGGAGTCAAACATAACGAGGTGAAAACAGGTGACACAGATGATGAAGACGATGTACAGGTGGGTGATTGCGGGAGTGAGTTCAAGAGTGGAGACAAGAGGATCCTGGGAAGTGTAGTGCTGATGACAAGACAGACTGGTGCAGACGAGGACTGTGACACCAAGGTGGCGGTGCCACCGGTTTTATATATATATGTATATATATATATTTATATATAGCTGCGAGCACCCACCCCGGTTCCTTTAGGTAACTAAAGGCACCGGGGTTGCGGTGCCACCGGCTTGGGCCTGCAATCGCTGCTCGCAGCTATATTTGTTATTATTATTTGCAGACATGGACCCAAAACATACCGCGTCTTCTAAGTCAGGTGACTGTAAATGCGCAAAACCCATTTCCATTGCAGTTTTCCGAAATATTGCTTTTCGAATTGCCTGAAAGACCTCCTCATCAAAAAGTTTTTGCGAAATTGAAGTGTTTCCATTGAGCATATTTTCATTTCGCACTTTCAATTTGAAGGGTAATGGAAACGCAGCTACTATTGCCATATGACAACACTGTGCAGTAAAGGGTTAATGCCTTTACATGCTGGGCGAAAACAGTGTAAGGAGCATAATAGGTCCCCTTTTAAAGTCAAAGGCATTTCAAAATAGTCTATAATATAAAAATATAATATAAAAAAACTTAACCAAAAGACATATTGAGACTCCTGTTCAATTCTGTTGTTCACTACCTAGCAGTCTTTGAAAGCGTAGGTGCATGTCCACTGTGAGAGACATAATCTAAAAAAGAAAAATCCAGAAATCACAATGTATGATTTTTTTTAAAAAATCATACATTGTGAAATCACAATGTATGGTTTATTTGTCACATACAGCTGCAAATAAGCATTTGAACACCTGAGAAAATCAATGTTAATATTTGGTACTGTAGCCTTTGTTTGCAGTTACAGAGGTCAATCGTTTCCTGTAGTTTTCCACCAGGTTTGCACACACTGCAGGAAGGATATTGGCCCACTCCTCCACACAAATCTTTTCTAGATCAGTCAGGTTTCTGGGCTGTCGCTGAGAAACTCTGAGTTTGAGCTCTCTCCAAAGATTTTCTATTGGGTTTAGGTCTGGAGACTGGCTAGGCCATGCCAGAACCTTGATATGCTTCTTACATAGCCACTCCTTGGTTATCCTGGCTCTGTGCTTCGGGTAATTGTCATGTTGGAAGACCCAGCCTCGACCCATCTTCAATGGTCAAACTGAGGGAAGGAGATTGTTCCCCAAAATCTCACAATACATGGCCCCGGTCATCCTCTCCTATGTGGAGAAAAACCCCAAAGCATGATGCTACCATCCCCATGCTTTGCAGTAGGGATGGTGTTCTTGGGATGGTACTTATAATTCTTCTTCCTCCAAACACTGTTAGTGGAATTATGACCAAAAAGTTATATTTTGGTCTCATCTGACCACATGACTTTCTCCCATGACTCCTCTGGATCATCCAAACGGTCATTGTAAACTTAAGACGGGCCTTGACATGTGCTGGTCTAAGCAGGGGAACCTTCCATGCCATGCATGATTTTAAACCATGATGTCTTAGTGTATTACCAACAGTAACCTTGAAAACGGTGGTCACAGCTCTTTTCAGGTCATTGACCAGCTCCTCCCGCGTAGTTCTGGCTGATTTCTCACCTTTCTTAGGATCATTGAGAACCCACGAGGTGAGATCTTGCATGGAGCCCCAGTCCAAGGGAGATTGACAGTCATGTTTAGCTTATTCCTTTTTCTAATGAATGCTCCATCAGTGGACCTTTTTTCACCAAACTGCATGGAAATTTCCCCCTTAGCCCTTTCCAGCCTTGTGGAGGTGTACAATTTTGTCTCTAGTCTCTTTGGACCGCTCTTTGGTCTTGGCCATGTTAGTAGTTGGATTCTTAATGATTCTTGTATGGGGTGGACTTTATGTAGCTAACAACCTCGAACAGGTGCATCTAATTTAGGATAATAAATGGAGTGGAGGTGGACATTTTAAATTCAGACTAAGGCCACGTTTACACAAAGCCGGGTATTTAGAGAAACAAATATTTTCCCACTCTCCATTTTCAATAATAACATTGTGCACATACCCACATAAATATGCCGTCGAGCGCCATCATAACTTTGCCAAACCTATGGGCAGCAGTGTAGGGAGAAGGATAAAGCCATCCAAGCCAATCAGAATCCTTAGAATCGACAAGAGAGAACCTAAAATATCTCAGTTACGTATGTAACCCTCGCCGGATGACGACGAATGGGATTTTTCACTTAGAAAGCCTATCAGCCTCAATCAATATAAAACGATCCAATGGCAAAAGTAATGCCATGGGTCTGCGGAATTTGCATACCGTAACTCCGCTCACCTGTGGGTTTTTAAGGAGGACGCTGAATGCTGAGGAGCCAAGACTGAGGTCCGGCGATCTCCGCGACACAGCGGAAGGTGGCAGAAAGACGGAACGTCTCCGTTCCCTACTCAGGGAACGAGGGTTACATACGTAACCAAGATGTTCCCTTTCGTTGTCACTCTGAGTTCCGTCGGATGACGACAAATGGGATTACCAGTCTAATCTCGCCACCTTCTCAGCTGTCTTCCAGTGCCCTGGGTAAATCTGAGATCCATGTCGCACTTAGCTTGGCACGGACGAAGCACTCCTATTTAGCACAGGAGTACCAAGGTACACTGGGGAGCATATTCCATAGTTTAGAGGGAGATATGCAATTATTGCCAACCCGCAGGTGGAATATTTTAACCCCATGGGTGGCAATGCCCACGACAGCACATCCATTGCACATGGCACCCCAGCCCGTGGCAGAGGCATCTGTCGTTACAACAACACGGCGGGAAGCTCGTTACATGGACACACCGGCCCGTAGAAAACTGAGGTTCCTCTACGGGGTGAAGGTCTGAAGGCAGGTCGGAGTAACTGGTACCCAGAGCGTGCCGTGTTGCCATGCCCACCTTGGGACTCAGTCGTGAAGCCAATGCTGAAGCGGTCTCATATGAAGCGGCGTAGCTGCAGCTGCGGATGCCAATTTGCCCAGAAGCCTCTGAAAAAGTTTCAGTTAAACCTCACTCTTGCCCTCGAACTGTCTCAGGCAAGTCAGCAGTGCCTGCGCACACTCGTTCGTAAGCTGTGCGGACATGGCAACCGTCTTTAAAAAGACATGTCCGCGTGCGAGCACTTTTGTGAGAGGAGGAAAATATTCCGCGATGTTGAAGCGATCAGGGAGAAACACATTCACTGGCAGATCACTGCACAGACGCGCAGGCAATGTGAACTCGCTGGAGATCGCCGTCACACCAACACCAGAGAGAGAAGCTCATCTCGTAGAGTGAAGAGATACTCTTGGCTCCAAAGTGAAAACATGCATCGTGTTCGAGTGTGTTGATTTGGGCCATAAACGCCTCGCGTGTCCACATCGAGATGAGCAAAGGCTGTCCACATCTAGAGAGGATACTGGAGTTACTGTTGAACATCATAATAATGCTGTAGAGCAGAGGAATGTGGAACAAGGAGGAGTGACAGAGGAGGCGAAAGAACAAGAGGAGGTGAGTGTCAATGCTGAACGTGTGAATGATACTGAGGCTATTGTACAGGTTGGCTCACCGAATACCGCTGTTTCTGATATGATTGAGATGAGGTAAAGGAGTTGTAATGCAGGTAGTTGATGATGAGGGAGCTCAGGCAGGAGGCATAAGAGAGGGAGAGCAGTGGTCAGATGGAGAGGCTGGAAATTATCTATACACTGTTGAAGAGATTAATGCTTTCTTAGATGAGACAAAAGGAAAATCTGGGGTTGAAATTGAGGATTATTTCCGTGACCTTGAAAAATGTGTTTGTTCTGTGATGAAGGCAAGAAAAATGAGTAGTTATGAAGCAATCTCACAACAAAAGAGGTTCCGTCTTAAAAAGCATCTAACTGCTATAAGACGGAATAGGAAAACAGGAAGAGAAGGAACAATGAGGGGAACAGCAAAACTCTTATTATGATGACTTTTATTATGATGATCGTCAGTGGACGATGCAGTGGCCATGGCTCTGCATCTCTCTCTTCAACATCTGGATCGGAGTGGAACCTATGTAAGAATGCTTTTCTTGGATTATAGTTCTGCTTTCAACACGATCCGACCTGGAAAGCTAATCAAGAAGATGGTCCACCTTGGGGTCCCAACCACCACCTGTAATTGGGTTTTGGATTTTCTTACGAACAGACAACAAAGAGTTAGGATGGGAAGTAATATCTCAACTGAGCTCACTTTAAGCACAGGAACACCACAGGGCTGTTGTCTTAGCCCAAAGCTTTTTACTCTATACACACATGATTGCGGTACTGACCGGAACAACACTGCTATAATTAAATATGCTGATGACACAACTGTCGTGGGCCTGATTAAAGGTGGGGATGAGACTGGTTACAGGGAGCTGATTGATAATATTCTGGCATATGGGGAGGACAATGATCTCATTCTGAATATAGATAAAACAAAAGAATTGATCATGGACTTTAGGAAGAAATCTATCCTACAGCCATTGATAATCAAGGGGACTGAGGTGGAAAGAGTTGAGAGTCATAAGTTCCTAGGCCTGCGAGTGTCTTCAAATTTGAGTTGGACCATAAACACTGCTGTCACAGTGAAGAAGGCCCAACAGAGGCTTTATTTTATCAGGCTGCTAAGGAAGGCAGGACTCAGCCGTAACCCACTTATCCAGGCCTATAGAGGACTTGTGGAAAGCATCCTAACAAATGGTATCATTGTCTGGTTTGGAAGCACCACCCAAGCAGAAAGGAGAGCTCTCCAGAGGGTAATAACGACAGCGGAGAAGATCATTGGATCGGACCTTCCTTCTATGGACACTTTATTCACACAACGCTGCAGGAAGAGAGCTAAGAACATTCTAAAGGACACACACCACCCTGCACACTCTATGTTTAAACCTAAACACTCAATATACAACTTGAGATATAATAGACCGGACAGTATTATTTCACACAGGGTGCGGTTCTATAACAGCTTCTTTCCAGCTACTGTGAGACTGATGGCGAAGGACATGGCAGAAGGAACGAATGTGTCTGCCTCATTTTTGTAAAATGACAGGTGTTATTTATTATAGTAAGAGTATAGATAAGGGTAAGAGTATATTTATTATAGATAAGACTTATTATAGTAAGTTTGTTTTTAAATATTTATATTATGTAGTATCTTGGGACAGTGCAATATTCTTTTTGTTTAGCGTGGAGCAATCTTAAATGTAATCTTAAAGTAACAATTGTAGGGGTGGGGGGTTGCTTAACATGGGATTAAGATGCTCGTCGTTGACGTTGAACGTATTTTTTTAAGTCTTGATTTCTTAAAGTCCATTGTGTGTGCTGTGTAGTTTGTTAGCTGTTTTAATGTTTATCTTTTATGTTTGATTCAACGAGCTCTGCTACAAAAATTCCTATGCACCTGTATAGCTGTACCGGTACAAATGGCAAATAAAGCTTAACTAACTAACTAACTAACTTTTAACTTTTTTCTTTCCTACCTTTTTCTCCTCTTCTCTTTAATGGAGTGTATGCGGGTGGGATCTCTTAAAATCAATGGGATGCGAGATGGGAGGAAGAACGTGATATTATCAGAAATGATTAAATTGAAGGATTTAAGTGTTATTTTCCTACAAGAGACCCATAGTACTCACAGCAATGAAGTTGAATGGGGATTATGGTGGAAGGGTGGCTATGTGTTGGGACGTCATGGGACGAATCTGGGTCCCTATCTGAGTATTCTGTGGAATTTCGCACACTAGCATCCAACAGTGGATGGAATGAAAGAGTTCTGATTTCTGTGTTTCGCTGCGGATTAAATCCAGCCCTACGCCTCCAGCTGGCCATCTATGACGACAACCTAGGAATCGAAAAATTCATTCAACAAGCCATGCGAGTACATCAAAGATCCCAGAGTTGTTACCCTGATCAGTCCTCCTATCATCCTGTTTCTCAACAGAATATAAAGAGTTCCACATTCGAGAATCAAGTCGAAGAAATGCAAGTTGACACTTTCAAGATTTCCCAGACTGAACGTCTTCGGCGGAAAGAGTTAAAGCTATGTATGTACTGCGGTACCAAAGGCCATTTCAGACTTAGCTGCCCCATTAGACCTGGGAAAATGATGGTAAGCTCAGTTCTGGATCACAATCATGTTTCAGCACCTCTCACAATTCCCATAACCTTAAAAATTCAAGAAATCTGCATCCCTGTGACAGCTATCGTCGACTCGGGGTCAGCGGGAAACTTTATATCTGGAGACCTCTGCAAGCGAATCAAGTTGCGAGAGGTCAACACTCCTTCAGTATTCCAAAGTTTCATGGATGAGGTTCTCAGAGACTTTCTAGGAAAGTTTGTCCTGGTATACATCTATGACATCTGATCTACTCCAAGAATCCAGCTGAGCATCAAAGACACGTGTCCTTAGTCCTCCAATGACTCAGAGAGTTCACCTTATTTCTGAAGGCTGAAAAATGCACTTTCCATCAAACCACTGTCAATTTCCTGGGGTATGTTCTAAGTGATCGAGGAGTGGAGATGGATAAAAGTAAGACAGAGACCATCATGTCCTGGCCAACCCCCACGTCAGTGAAGGAGCTCCAAAGATTCCTTGGCTTTGCAAATTTCTATAGACGGTTCATCAACCAGTACAGTTTGCTCACTGCTCCTTTAACCTCGTTGCTGAAAGGAAAGCCCAAGACCTTGAAATGGACCCCAGAAGCCGAGGAGGCTTTTACATCCCTGAAGTCTGCCTTTACAACTGCACCATTACTTCATCATCCTGATCCCGAGAGACCATTTATGGTCGAAGTCGATGCATCCACCACCGGGGTCGGAGGAGTTCTATCCCAGTGTTCCGATTGCTCCTCTAAGCCGTTACCTTGTGCCTTCTTGTCGAAAAAGTTCTCTCCAGCTGAAGCAAACTACGACATCGGAAATCGGGAGCTTCTAGCAGTGAAACTTGAATTAGAAGAATGGCGACACTGGTTAGAGGGAGCAAAACACCCTTTCCTAGTACTTACCGACCACAACAATCTTCAGTATCTGAGAGATGCAAAACGTTTGAACCCACGTCAAGCCCGATGGGCGTTATTCTTCACACGATTCCATTTTAAGATTGCCTATCGCCCAGGCTCAAAGAATACCCGAGCAGATGCACTATCTCATCTTCATGCCTCTGAAATCCCTGTTGAAGAACCCGAACCTATCCTGCCAGAAAGGCTCTTCGTGAACCCCATCCAGTGGGAGATAAACGACCAACTCCAAGAGCTATCCCAGCAACAACCCAGAGTCCCCGGATGTCCTCTCGGGAAGATCTACGTGCCTGAGGAATTTCGAACCTCTTTGATTTCATCAGCTCACTCTTCAGTAGCCACTGGACACCCGGGGGTAAATAAGACCCTAGCCACCCTACAAGGCAAGTATTGGTGGTGCACCATGCGATCAGATGTCACCAATTTCATTCAAGGCTGTATCCCGTGTGCGATCTCCAAGGTTCCAAGAAATCTGCCTGTGGGTAAATTGGTACCCCTTCCTGTCCCGAATAGACCTTGGTCCCACATCGGTGTAGACTTTGTCACCGACCTTCCAGTTTCTGAGGGTCATACTTGCATTTTCGTGGCCATCCATCGCTTTTCAAAAGCTTGCAAGTTAATTCCACTGAAAGGACTCCCAACAGCCTTTAACACTGCTGAATTGTTGATGGAGCATGTTTTTTGGAATTTCGGTATTCCTGAGGACATTGTCTTTGATAGAGGGCCCCAGTTCATTTCTCGAGTCTGGCGAGCATTCTTCACATTAATGAATGTGACAGTGAGTCTATCGTCAGGGTACCATCCGCAAACCAATGGACAGACAGAAAGAAAGATTCAAGACATCGGTCGGTTCCTGCGAACATTCTGCCACTCCAACCAAAACATCTGGAGCAGGTATCTCATCTGGGCAGAATACGCACAGAATTCTCTTCGACAAGCATCCACTCAGTTAACTCCATTCCAATGCATCCTTGGTTATCAGCCTCCGTTAATCCCATGGTCCGGTGAACCTTCAGAAGTTCCTGCAGTTAACAAGTGGTTTGAAGAGAGCGAACAGGTGTGGGATCAGACGCACCACCACATTCAGCAAGCTGTCAATCGGCAGCAACAGTTTGCTGATAAACGCTGCCGACCCAATCCAGAGTATCAGCCTGAGCAGCTCGTCTGGCTGTCCACTCGAGATATCAGACTTCGCCAATCGTGTCGAAAATTGAACCCCAAGTATATCGGACCATTTTTCCAGTTGTCAAGCAAGTTAATCCAGTCACGGATTAACAATTTTGTGAAACTTTCAAAATATTTTGGCAAACATGTAAAACAGAAAAAAGTCATTTTGAAAGTATTGTACAATGGTGGGAAGTCGGGAAAGTGCATATAAAAGATTTTTGCCAAAAATATGCATCTCATTCTTCTTCTCAATTAAAAAAAACTTTGGAGTGGCTAGAAAGAAAGATTTGTGTTATTGAAAACAAAATGACTGATAATGTTGCTGACAATCTAAAAGAATTTTGGACTGAAAAAAAAAATTAAGCTCAATTTTAAATGAAAGAGTTAAAGGAGCTCTCATTAGAAGCCGCTTTCTGACTATAAAAGACACAGATGCTCCTACTGCTTACTTCTTTAATCTGGAGCGGAAAAAGAGCCAACACAAGCAGATGTACTCGTTGAAGGACGACAATGGAAATGTGAGATCCGCTGGAGATGCGTAGACTGGCTGTGTCTTTTTACTCCAGTTTGTACTCTGCTGAAGGCTCAGATGAACACCCCAGGAATGAGCTGCTCAGGGATCTTCCTGTTCTGACTGATGAACACAAGGCTTCTCTAGAGACTGAACTGACCTTCGATGAAGTCACCGAGGCTGTAAAGGGCCTCTCCTCAGGTCGGACTCCAGGACTCGATGGACTTCCTAGTGAATTCTATAAATTCTTTTGGGACACTGGTAAGACTGCAGCAGTCTTACTGTGCTGTGCAGAGGCTTAAAACCAGACTGAAAAGTTTCAAGAATTTGATTTGTGCTAAGATGAGATTGGAGTTGATTGAGAACCGTTTTCTCCAATACTTTTGTAATAAAAGGAAGGGTCGAAAAAGGTCGAAAATTATTAAAATCTCTAACATCGAGTGAAGGTTTCTTTAGCAGAGGTGTAACTGTAGCTTGTTTTAGTGTATCAGGGATAGTCCCTGTGCTCAAGAATTTATTTATAAGAGACACCAAACATGTTCCAACCGAATCAAATGTTTATTTCAGGATACGGGGAGAGAGCACATCAAGAGAGCAGGAGGAAGGTTTCAAATTATCAACAATTTCTCTGAGAGATAGAAGAGAAACAGGGTCAAACACACTCCATATGGGTGAGGAACAGCCAAGTTCAGGCAAGACATTAGCAGATGATTACAGCTGGGATCTTAGAGAGGCGATCTTCTCACAATAAAACCTTGAGAGACCTTCACATACTGAAGGATTTGAGATCACAGTTACAGGGGGATTGAGAGCAGACTTTAACACCGAAAATAAGGCTTTTGAACTATGATTTCTTTTTAATTAAATTAGAAAAATACTTAGACTTAGCAGTTTTCATAGCTTTCTGAAAAGCACTGAGGGAGTTTTTCAGCAATTCATAAGAAATTTGTAGCTTATCATTTTTCCATTTACGTTCTGCTCTTCTACATGCTCGCCTCAGAGAGCAAATGGTATAATTGAGCCATGGTTCAGTCTTAGGTTTTGACTTCTTAGCTTTTAAAGGAGCAGTGGTATTTAAAACCTCAGAGCATACAGTATTAAACAGACTACGATGTTCATCAGCATCCAAGTCGGGTAAGGATGACTCCATGGACAGAGACACACACACCACATTAAAAGAGTTAGTGAATTCCTCATGGAAACAGTGAGAAAAGGAACGAGTCCATTGAGCAGTAGATGAAATGTGTGATCTTGTAGGAGGAAGGGACATAGAAAACATTACAGGCATATGATCAGAGATCAGAGTCTTAAAAACCTGAACATCAGTAATGGAAACGCCATGAGAGAGTACCAGGTCCAAGGTGTGTCCATGAGTATGTGTGGGATCTTTCACCCACTGAACCATGTTAAAAGAGTCAATGAGATTTAAAAACTCCATTGTTAGAGGCTTTGACTGACAACACACATGAATATTAAAATCCCCTAGCAGAAGAATATTGCTGTAATTAGTTACACATTCGCCCATAAAAGCAGTAAATTCACTTATAAAATCTTTCACTAAGTGAGGGGGGGCGATACACCAGCGCTAACAAAACAGGATCGTCAAATTCCAGACGCAGCAGCTGTACTTCAAAGCTACTGTAGAATGTGCTAGACGGAACAGAGTGACAGTAGCTACTAAAACTGTTTTTTTTTAGATTACCGTTAGACCACCCCCGCGTCCAGAAGAGCGGGGAGTATTAAAGAATGTACAGCCTTCCGGGATCAACTCAGTAAAAGGACTGAAATCACCAACCTTCATCCAAGTTTCTGTGATGCACATAAAGTCCAGTGCGTGGGTAGTGAAAAAGTCATTTAAAATGAATGTCTTATTGACTAGCGACCGAGCATTAATCAGAGCCATCCTGGAAGGTGATACTGATTCTCTAGAGTAACTTCACCACGACGAACACGGATAGGAGGGTAGCAGGGGATCGTTAAAGTAAAATCCGGGAGAATGGTCCGAAGCCAGCGAACAGCTGGATCGATCAAACACCAACCAGCACATCGGCCAAAGCCTAAAGTCCACGTTGACATGGAGACGAAGCTAGACGCGCGGCCGGCAAGTAGTCATTTTCAGTTTGACAGCAATCCCTCCGCGCTTGCCACGTCTCCTGCGACGCTTTCTGCGGGGAACCCCAGTGGGCCAGCTGTGCAGACATTCTGGAACATCCCAGGTAGAGTTTGGAGGGCATGGATTGTGGTCCAGCCACAGAGCTTTTTGACTCTGGGTTAAATGTGGCCACAAAAGAGTCTCGAATATCCAGAAGTAACTGGCAATCATAAACCAGAAGCGAGTAGCAGTTTGAAGCAGATAAAAACACACAGACAAGATAAAAACACATAGCACAGACAAGCAGAGACGTCAGACGGCATGCCACATACACCGGCGCCATCTTTTTCCATTATTTTTCCAATCATTTCCAATTTTTTTTTTTTACATACAGTGGGATACATGTATTAATGTATAATTGATATTCAATATCTTTGCATTGCATATCAATTATGTCCTTTGACAACAGTAGTTCTCAACCAGGGTGCCTTGGCAAACTTCCAAGGTAGATGGACCCCATAGTTTTTTGCATTCATTTAAAGTCCCTGTAAAGTCAAAATTAAGTATGTGTTCTGAGTCTGTCATACCACAGAAAAATGTGTTATTAGCCACCCAGCCAAATTTGAATGATAAAAAAAGCCGGCAAGTACATAAAATAAGCTATCAAAATCATGAAAAAATGAGCAGATTCTCTGCTCTCAAACGCTGGGGGCGTGTCCGCTGGCTGCGCTGAAACCACGCCCACTAGCGTGAAAGCTGTTGACGGTGATATTAGCTGATTAGCTTTTGGAGACGGGAGGATGAAGATCGTCGTTTCGGCCCCGTTCACCAGTAACAGCGGATTATCAGTGAATCCAAGTTGTCTCTGAGGAAAGTTTATAAAAGGATCCAGTGTAAAACGATCACTACAGAGGCGGGTGTTGGGGGTGATCCTCAGCTTTTCATCAACAAGGTTGGCTCTCTAAAAACCTCTTCTTGATGTGATCGTTTTTAGGGGAATTTAGATGAAGATACCGATCTGTTTTGTACATGATCGCATCCAGGTAGTAGCCCATGCATGTCCGTGTCGAAGGCATAGCTAGCTAGAAAACTGTAGGCTTAGCTGTAACTAATAGTACTGACAGTCACTCGCGATTGAGCGGTGAATGCGAATGTGCTCGGGGAGTGTGTGTGGAGAGGGGGAGATCAGACTCTGTGTGTCATCAAATAGGGGGGTGTCCAGCAGCTCATGGGCTCCAGTGCGTCATCGAGCTCTGTTTTAGCCCCGCCTAATTAATCCGTAAAATTGCAATGGTGAAAAACTGTTTAACGGTCTAACTCCACATTTCAGTACTTCACAGTTCACAGTAATATGTTTTAGCAATACATATGTAACATTTATAATGTGTTTAGAACTGTTTTGTAGAATTGCCTTTACAGGGACTTTAAGTAAATTAGCAGGACCAGAGAATTAGAAGTAATTTTCCATAAGAATAAACTGGACCAACACTATAGGTGTCTAATGAATGCACTTTAACTGGCCCTATATGTGCTTGTTCATGACATCATTACCGATTAAATTACTCTAAATTACCGAAAATATGAGGCCAGAATCCTGTTACGTCCTAGGACGTAGTGTGTTTTGCTGTTATGTTATTTTTCTAATTTGTGTTGTGATTTGAGGTGTGTGCAGTTGGTTCCTCCCTCTTTCTTTCCCTCTCTCTTTTTCTCTCCCTCTGTGCAGGCCTTGATTGGGTTCAGCTGCGGCCGATTACGATGAGGAGCGGGAGCGCTTAAAAGCGTTATGTGAACAGCCCCAAGGCAAGCTTCTACCACCGAATCAGGCTCGCGAGCGACGTGTTGGATATCCCTGCTCTAAAACAATGTGAGAATAATCATTTTGAGCTTGTAATATGTGTTGTGTCTGAAAGCGTTCAATGAACGATAGTTCATGAACTTGTTCATATTTTGGGCGAACGTGAACTGAACGTTGCCTACTGTATCACTGACTGATGAACGTTACAGTGAACTCGTTCATTAGTGTCTGTGAACCGAGGAGCGAGGAGGCGTCGTAAGATCATTTGAAAGGGTTTTATGAGGTCGGTAAGGATGGGAAAATCTTGCATGTCTGTGCAAACTCTGCCCGTCGACAAAATAATTGTTATCTGTGGTTGTATATGGGCTGTGGCAATAATAATAGCATAATAATAAAAAAGAAGCTTTGATTCAACAGGTTGATAAGGTTTGCTTTGATATGTGCAAAGTCAGTAATTTGCCTGAGATACTATACATGTGTAGAAAGAATTATTTGTATTTCAAAAGCAATAACTGTTTTTCGTTTTTTTATTTTTTTATTAAGTATAATAAAAGGAAATGTGCCTTCCGAAAAAAGAAAATAAAACATTCAATATAATAGTGTTGTATAAAGAAAATAAAAAGCAAATATGACTATCCACACTATACACAAAGATGTTGTGTATAAGAAAAAGACAAAGAAAGTTTGTAAAATTAACTTCAACTGTCAGAAGGACAGCTCATGAAGAACCAATCATGTTCAGAAAGGAATGTTCAAATTCAGAGGAACAGTTCAGAAGAAACGTTAATAATAAAGATTGAGAAGATTGGATCAGTTGTGCTCCATTTTTGGAATACTTATACAATTTTTTTTTTTTGAATACTTGATGCGGCCCGGCCTGACCTAGACTCTATCTCCAGTGGCCCCCAGTTAATTTGAGTTTGAGACCCCTGGAGTAAGGGAAGTTTGTTGTATTTTCTTTGGGGATTTTCATTTGTTGGGTAATTTATATTTAATTCGGCGTTAGTTAGAATTCTTTTTGGTTTATTATTTTGGCTTGAATCCCCTCCTGAAGATTCACGCTTTCAGCTTTCTTTATTTCTGCGTAAATAAAAAAGCTTATTCTTTTGACACTATATTCTGGTGTGGTACTCTGTTTGTGATCTGGGACAGGAGAGGGGATATTTATATTGTTTTATTTGTTATTGGCGTTCCTAACCCTGGACTAGGAGGTCGTAACAATCCACTCAAAAGAGGTTATTATCATTTACTCAGTAACAGTTCCATCGTAACCACCCCTCTGCCTCCTCCTCCTTCCCTGCCTGTTGATGAGAACAATAGTGTTGGAAAAAATGATTATTTGCAAATTGAGGATGGTGACCTTCTTCGGTGAGGAGACATAACCTTGTCTGTATTTATTGAGGCCTTCATATTACGGCCGGGTCCATACTTTACCTCTGCCTGCTGACTGGATGTAAAGGTTAAAAGAAAGAAGGCCAGAAAGCAGACAGGAGGATGAACGGGTGACATGCTGGGGCCCTGCACTATCATTAGAGTAATGATGGAGGTTGTGCCATGATAGAGAAATGGACCAGGATCCTCCCTGGAAAATATGTGTCAAATTATATATTCATCAATCATATGCATTAGAGAAAGAGGGAGAGAAACCCAGAGAGAGATAATGTGTGAATGTGCTGCATTTCCTTGGTGTTAAAATGGAAAAAAAAAAAGAAAAAGTAAGTCCGTCTATGAAAAAAAAAAGTTCAGTGAAGTGAGGCATTCTTGCTCACCCTGTACAAGTAAATCACATGTTAGCTTTGTGAGCATCATCATATGTCAATCCATATGGCAAATTATGGATCCAATGTACTGCATTGACCTAGAATGCAAAACTGACACGAAGCTTTCGCCTCTGAATTACTGTTGGACAATAGGTTACGGCCCCTCTCAGAAATAAGCCGAAGATTTATGCTCAAGCTTTCCTTCTCTTATTGTGTGACAGGGAGAAGAATGACCCAGTCCATATCTGTTTCACTTTTGGGTCTTGATCGATGGACCCTTCTATAAATGACTCCCCCAAGATTTATCCTCTGTAAAAGAGTACATAGAAACTGTATGTACCTTTCTATTTACAGTGGTGACTTATAGTAAATTCGGAAAAACATGCTGTATTTTGTTCACTTTGTTATACCCAGAGTTAAGCACATGCAAGCTCATTACTGATTTTGGTGGAATTTGTTGTTATGTTTCTATGCTAGTGGTATGATAATCTAAATATAACACACACACAAACACAAAAATAAGCTAAAATAGGCCTACTAAATTGCTTTACATTCAGCAATTTTTATAGAGCTGCCTATTTAAAACAAACAAACAAACAAACAATAAAATAATGCATTTATTTAAATGACATAATATGCAGATTACCTAACAGACAAATCAAAGTTACACTAATTTCAGATAAAAAAATGCACAAAATGCAAAAAATGCAATTAGTTAATTTATAACTAATTAGCATTAATGAGCAAAACTGACATCTATTTTTTTAATCAGTACTTTACAGTATTGAACACCTGATTCATAAGTGAAGTTATAAACGGAATTTCGGGAGGAGTACGCCCATCTCATCTTCTAATTAATTCCAAGGTTTACACAAATCTGCCACAAACTCTATGGGCGCTGCCATCTTGCCTGCCGCCATTACTGCATGCCTGCTAAGGGTGACGGTGTGACACTTGCTGGTGCCCTCTAATGACTGTTCAATGAAAGCGAATCCTGCTCATGAAAGAAAATGTCTGGTGAAAGGGAGGATTGGGTATATGATGTCAGGTAGAGGCCAAAACTTACCGATAAAGGTAATTTGTTGACAACATAATGTATTAATGACACATAATGTAAGGTGTTAACACAAATTCTCGCCCAGGACAAATGGAAGCTGCTAGGGACTGGAATCTTGATCAACAGCTTATTTTTCCACCTGAGATTGCAACCACTAACCTACGACCAGATCTGTGGCCTGGATCAGCACACATTGTTCAACTGATAAGAGTTAACAGTGCCATGGGAGGATGCGGTAGATAAGGCATATGAGAGGAAGAAACTGCGGTATGCTCATCTGGCCACTGGATGGAGAGTCCAGGTTTATCCAGTGGAAGTGGGTTGTCGAGGTTTTGTGGAACTCTACAACCCGGTTCCTCCGAGACGTCGGATTCAGTGGCCAAGAGTTGCGGTCAGTACTGCCGTACAAAGGCAAAACGCCGTAATATCATGTTTGGTCAAAAATGAGTGTCATTTTTGTGGTATTTGAGACCTCCTTTATCATGTGTATAAATATTGTGATTCAATTTGATTGTTTTAACGAGAAAATAAAGTGCTAACACAACCGTAACTTCAAAAACCATATGAGAAACCAAGGCAGAACGCCGTATCAGCTGTTATGGCTCTTTGCCTTTGTTCCAGCACGCTGTAAGGACTTTGCCATTTACAGTCCTCCGAAATGGACACACACACACAAGCACTTCCCTTCCCCCACACATAAGAATGTGTGGAATGTCTCTGAACAAAGAGAAGGACTTTTGGTGTTTAAAGACATTCAACAAAATGCTTTCAATGGTTTTTATGTGTCTTCCCTATGTCACAGTGAAATAACTTTGTTTGGTCACAGCGTAAATAGAAATTGGAAATACCTTCTACATGCATTTTAAACATAAGTGTATATTCCTTTGATATAACATAATGTTCCTTGATACCTCTAGAATGTTCATTGAATGAAACACTCGAATATTCATAGAGATCTAAAGTAAAGTGTATTTTTGATTTGTTTTACTGCCAATGAAGATCAAATTGTTTACTATAAAACCCTCATTGAACACACCCCCTTCCACGAGGAGCGCGCGCTGAGGAACAAAGGACAATAAACCAAGAGTTCCCGCGAGCAACGTCCATCTCCCCGATTGGCTCAAGCCAACAGGAAGGGGATGGATTTCGCCAAGGAGATAAAAGGAGCGCGCCGGCTCCGCCCACTCTTCTGAACTTTCCAGTGCTCCTTCAGCATGTAAACCTCACGGGACTGATCCAACCATGGATCTTTCCTTTTGTTCGTCTAAAAGTTTCGTCTTTTTCTCAAATGGACTACCAAGTTCGTCTTCCAGGAAAGGAAGTGGACTTTGCCGAACTATTTCCTCGGGTAACGTCACCTCAAAGACTTTAAGCCTTTCAAACACTCGCGCTGAATGCCAACGAACGCCACGTGACTCCCCACGGAACAAAAGAGCCACGCAACCGACCATGCACGCGCCGGTGCAAAAACGCTGCGGCCGCGCTCCACGTAACTCGCGCACGCAGGACAGCACCCCCATTCGATACGCGGCCCGAACGGCTGAGCAAGGAGCCCGACTCACACAGACCAAATATGCTCTGCAAGTATACCTTCTTTTAGAGCTTCTAAGAAACATTAAGAAAGTGTTTTCGTGGTGTTCAGAAAGGTTAACTGACTGTTGTGGCGAACGTAACCCACTCTCTCTCACTTTCTCTACAACTCACTCTATCTCACTCTCTCTCTCCAACTCACTTAACTTACGCGTATCCATTGTCTAAACGCTCTGCATCGTCTTAGTTTGTGTTTTAATGTTTGTAAATACATGTATCATTGTAACGTAGTAAATGCTTAAGTAGTGGCTTTATTAAATACACTTATGCACATGTCTGACTGAATCACTGTCTCGCTCATGATGCAAGTCAATGAAATGCCGATTTAAAATGCTGCTAGCTGTAACTAAAAATACCTGAAAGGGTATAGAGCAGGGGAGGCAAATTCTTGTGGCCACAGAATTTGTCTTCACAAGCTCTATAACTTAATTGAGCTAATTGATTTTGCCTGTCTTGTAAAACGTGGTCCTTGCAATTAATAACAATTAATTTGTGGTTAATTGCGGGGATGCACATGTATGCATATGGGTAAAATTAATAAATTAATATTAACGACATAACGCATAAACGACACTTTTATTAATTTTAACTCCACTGTCCGAACGAAATTCTTCGAATAGTGCGGAAGACAAGATACGGTAAAACGATGCTCTTTTACTGTTCTTAAAAGGCCTTATATTATAATCGTTAGAGTAACGATAAGCTCCTGGTTAAAAAAAAAACATTGACTTAGCTACTCAATGTATAAAACCGTCAAGCATATTATCATAAGTGCTATTTGATATATGCCTGTTGGAGCAGGAAACAGACGAGTAATTCCTGTTTTCCTTTGCACAATGCAGCGAAGAAAACCTGCGAACGTGTTTTAAACAAATATAGCACCAAACAAAAATCCAAAACTGAAAACATTCTAATCATTAATAATAGTTGTGATAAATGTTATTTGGAGTTTTGAAACAGACTAGTAATTCCTGTTTTCTTTTGCACAACGCAGCGAAAAAAAAAATCCTGCCAAACGTGCTTGTAAAATATAGTACCGGAAAGAAATCCGTCGAGATTTAAAATTCCGTAATATTTGTGATTATACAGCAGGGAGGAGGTAACGTTCCACTCCCTCTGAGAAAATCACAGGGGCGGCAGGTTGGTTGTAATACTACAGCCAAACACTAGGGTGCGCCCTTGAGTGCTTTGCAGTATCAAATTTCCACCATTGTCCTGACTTTACCCCGTGTGAGCGCAGTGGCACCATCGTATGGACACTAACAGCTAGGTCATCCTTTACTCAAAATTCTCTGTTAGAAAATTCCTTTTTTTCTTACTGAAATTTTGAACTAGTTTCTCTAACTTTCAATGCATGTGCCATTTACAGCCTCGTTGTAATAACATGATTTTCTTTACCTTGACTGTGTGCACTTGTTTTGAATTTGGTTCAAACCACGTTTGAATTAAAAATTCAGAATTAAGTCTTAGCAGCTTCTGATGACCACTTAGAGGAAAGCGCCCCCTTGTGGCCGTCCCTTTGCTAAGTCATCAGCTAACATCACTCTGTTTTGCATGGCTCTCTCTGTTGGTTGTATTCTGTTCTGGTTATCACTGATCCCTCACCGTAATCGTGATTATCATCAAATATGACACCAACCTTTAACTCCCTACACTTATTCAAATTTGGTTTGAAACAGACAAATTTCGAAGTTAATTTGAATTAATTCTTTCATTTCCCGTTGGGAATGGTTTATGGCTTTATTTCTATATTTCCTTTTCAAATTATTTTTAATAATTTTGATCTGGTCTCGGTACAACTGTATCCTTACTAATCTAATGGTTACTTAACCCCTATGCATTTGCTCAATTTGAATTGTGTTTAAATCAGTTTGAATGCAATTTAAATCAAGCTCTCTGTCAGCCCGGTGAAACACTAGCAGGAAGTGGCCCAAAACCCTTAGTGGCCAAAACCCGCCACTACAGCTCGCTTCCTCCTGTGTTCTTCATTGCTACACTCTATCCCTTTCCTGAATGGAGGCTAGGTTATTCTGATAATTAACATTGTCATAATTTCCTTTTTGTTTATACCATAATTTTTAGTAAGGCCGTTGCCTTTGATTTTTCTACAAAAATAGACACTCAATTTGATTTAGATAAAGGACCTTTAATTCACATTGAAGTACACTTGTTCTTCATCCTGTTTTGTGTTTGCAAGTAGAAATCTCTCTCGTGCGGTGGTGATTTTGACAGTCATCTCTGCCTTGGGTCCAGCGAGCTGGTTCGTCTGATCTGCGTCACCATCGCTGACTGAGTGCGGGTCTCGGACTTTCCTGTATCTTTCTGTTGGTGCGGCCCGCAACACGATATCACCAATCTGGCACCGCCGGTTGTGTTCAAGGCAATGGCGCCACCAGGGGGTGGCCAGGGGTGGCCATGGCCACCCCTGGCCGACTCCTGGCCACCCCATTGGCCACCCCAATGGCCAGTATTAATTTTTGTAGCATCAGTTATGCATTTTATAAATAAGTCAAAAATATTCTTAAGTAAAAGAAGACGGGGAATTATGTGTCGTGACGTGCTTTTTAAGTGCCAAATGGTATACAGCAGCTTTTAGGTGTGTTTTTGCCACGTTTGGACAGGATGCAAACAGCGCGCTTTTCGGCGCCTCCCGCTTTTTTCACGTCAGTTTGGGTGACAAAGTCATCTGAAGTCATTCCATAGCTTAATGTGAGGGACAGAAGTATATTTACATAATTAAAGTATAAACTCGTTTTCCCTCCTCTGCGACTGTCATCATTCTCCATTCATATTCAAACAGCACGCGCGCCTCTTGGATGCACCGTAAAACTCTCTCCAATATGATATATTGTCATTTTAAATGCATGATCTGTAGATAAAAGTCTGTATATTCGCATAAAATTACTTTTATTTTCTTGGAGTTTTTGCTGTTTTTAAGCGACTCACTACCGTGTTCTGTTAGATCACACGTATATCACAAGGATTATGAATCGGCATCAAACGCACAATAACTGTGAAACAAAGGAACAAATCGCACTTGGATTTGTGCGCTCAACATTTTTTCGATTTGTGACATGAGCTTTTAAATGCGATGTTTTTCATGTAATCATGCAAGAACGGGCTCAATCATGGGTTTGCGCACTGAAATATTATTAAAAGCCAATATATTTTGTTATACCTAGCCTGCTCAATACATTTTAAATAAGCATAATTTAATTGTATATAATTTATTTGTAGTTTAGGCTATGCACTTCTGAATTCTTGACATTAATATATATAAATATAAAATTGTGACATGATTGCCTGATTGAATTTTAAAAGAGAACTAATAGTAATTTGTTTTTATTAACATATTTTATAAAATTACTGTGCAGATTTTTTCAAGAATTACTTTTTGCTGCTGATGTATACACTCATTAAGTGTATTAAAAATTCATAATACATTTAAAGTAATAATACATGCAAACTAATAACTTAAAAATGATTAAATTCATCACAATTATGTAAGTATCTGGAAATTTGCTGTGGGGCAAGGACCCTTATATATCATATAATATATATCATTATATACAATGTAATATATATTAGTTGGGCCCTACTAATATCATTAGTAACATTAAATATTACACAATAAACCAAAGTATATCAGTAGGAGTTTCCTTAAGTCTTTCTGATAGTTTTCTACAGGCTGGTTTATTACAACAGTAGAAAACAATTCTGAAATTATGGTTTATACTGTAGTTTTGGTGTGCCACCCCAAGATTTTAACTGGCCCCATCTGGCCACCCCTACGAAAAATTTCTGGAGGCGCCACTGGTTCAAGGTCAAGTTGCTTGAGAGGGCGCACCTCGGTACAGATGCACCGAAAGGCCCGGGACACTGCTGTCATGTGTGGGGCGACAGAAGGACCAACCACAATGCTGACTCCAGCCAGAATGACCTCATTGCACCCCAGGCAAACTAGAAAAAGGTATTAAAACCCATCCACTTACTATTTGCCACAGAATCTATAGATTCCCTGGTAATTTGAAGTGGTTGGCTTCCTCCTCTCCGAGCCACAAACCGGCTCCAAACAGGCTTAGGCCTTCTCTTCTTCCCCCTTTCTAACACTTCTGGTGTACTATTAATGCCATTTCATTACAGACCTTCCCATCTTTGATGGTTGCATGTTACTTCAAACTTTGCTAGCTTGCCATTGCTCTGTTCTGTTGTGCTCTGTTCCTAGAGACAGAACCTCTCTGACACACCAAGGAAAGCTGAAGAATAGTTTGACAACCAAGGCGTTAGCACCAACAGGTGACCCCTAAGCTAGCGCCCTGTCAAAAACCTTCATTCAGACCCATGATGACCTACCAAACGGTTTAACTGTCTGCATCAGTTAACCAAAATTCTCATACACGGCTTAGCCTGTATTATAGCTCGTTAAACGTAGTCGAACTGGCATTGGTCTGTCTGTGTGTGTTGTGTTCCTCTCGCTCACAGTGAAGCCAGTATGTTCCAGTCCTACAGTCCCACAACCCGCTGGGACAACCTGGAGACATGGCTGAGATTCATGACATCTCCATCCCTGCCCAAAGCCACCAGCGACTCAGAGCCCCGAGCCAAGAGCAGCTGACAAAGACTGGGCCAGACACGTCACAACCTCGCTTACCAGCTCAACGCACACGCACGCCTCCGCGAAAGGAGCCGCATTGCCCTGGAGCACAAGGTTGCAACGCCGAGGATGACAACGACCCCGAGCTACCGAAGGAAGTGGAAAGACTTCAAACTGCCCTGTCTAATTTTCTACACAGGCTGAAGAAGAATAGTCAGAGAAAAGAACTAAGAAGAATTTAACGAGAAACTGCGACAAAGTGAAGTCTCTTGCAAAGAGCAGAGACTGAACTGAAAGAGACTCAAAAGCCACGGCCTGCGCAAGAGGCCCGTGCGACCACCCACAAGCTCGTTCAGCAGAGACAAGATCTCGAACACAAACTTGACCCACAGAGTTGCAACACTCTGATAGACTGCAGCATGACTGGAAAGGGGGAGGACACACACCACAAGCTTCCCCTGACCAGTCTGCACATTTCAGCCAAAACACAAGAGCTGAAAAAGGGGGGTGGAAAAGCCCGCCTTCCACAACATCTCTGACAATCTACAAGACATTGACTTTTCACCTGCTGTCTCCAACTGGTGAACACACGACACCAACACCCAGCAGGACAGACCCAGGAGGGCCTGTGCTATCAACACTGGCTTCGAACGAGTTTTCTGTGGAACTTACAACGAACCTGTAACTGAGGAGGACGCCAGTTTCAAGAAACTTTCCCTCCAAAAACCCGTCAGTCACCATAGTTCTCCCGGCCCCACACCATGCACACTCAACGAGGCGTGAAGGCCCCCAGTAAAAATTCCTCAAACCCCAAATTATTCTGAACTGCAGAACCAGAAGACACACAGCACAAACACCGTGCAAGACTCTGCGTTTGTAGAGGTAGAATTTTACTAAGTTAGAGGAATCTTAGATAGACATGTAAGCCTCAACGGCCGACGGACTATGCACGACTCTTTTGAAACAGACAGTTTCTAGATGCTGTTTAAATCAGCACCGTTAAACATTAGGTTTTGTGACAGTGAAGAGTTACAGAAAACACCAACTCCAAACAGGGCCTACAGTACGTTACCCTGACAACAGAGTGTAGTAAAACCACCCGAGTTTTAAACTATTGTTAACCTACAGGCATGCACTAGATCATCGCGATCCCACTAGAACGCAACGTGCAACATGCATTTTGATCGCTGACTTGTCTAAATGCAGATAAAACAAATAGCTGAAATTGACATCTCTACTTTAAAAAAAAAAAAAAAAACAGCCTTAGATTCCCAACTGATATCAAGAACTTCAGCATTAAAGTGTAAGTCTGTGAAAGTTTGAAAGTTGGAGAATAGACGATCACATCATCCAAATAAATCAGAAGGTAGTCGTGCACCTGGCCGCCCAAGCACCGCTTCATGAGGCGCTGGAACGTGGCTGGGGCATTGCACAGGCCAAAGGGCATCCGCTCAAATTCGAAGAGGCCCATCGGTGTCACGAATGCTGTCTTCTCCTTGTCGCGTGGATCCACCTCAACCTGCTAATACCCGCTAGCCAAGTCCAGTGTTGAGTACCAGGCCGCCTGTTGCAAGCTCGTCAGGGACTCCTCAGGCAGCGGGAAGGAGTCCTTGTGTGTTACCGCATTAAGTTTACGGTAATCAACACAAAACCGCCACTGCCCGTCTTTCTTGTGGACTAGAACCACCAGGGCTGCCCAGGGGCTGGAACTCTCTTTGACAATTCCCCCATCAAGCATGCCCTGTAGGAGTGTCCGGAGCTCTGGGTACAGGCTGGGGGGCACCGGTCGGTACCTCTCACGTACTGGTTGCGCCTCCCCGGTGGGGATCTGGTGCAGGACTGCCGTGGTCCGGCCATAGTCTTCTTCGTGGGTTGCAAACTCTCCAGCCCACCTCTGCAACAGGGCTGCCAGTCTAGCCTCCTGGTGGGTGGTAAGTCCTTCACCCTGTGACGACAAAGACAAAAGGCTGCTCTCAGGACATGTACTCACTGCTCGAACGTCAACCTCCACCTCACCCTCTCCCATCCTTCTCAGAACCAGCTCCCTTTGGGCTTGTACGTCATGGTGGTCCACACAGGTCACCCTGGCCAGCGGTCGTCTTGCGGGCAGCTCCACGGCGTATGGGTGGGGGTTACAGATCCTCAATGGCACTCTTCCCCTGCTCATTTGCAGCACCACTCGGGCAATAAGCCACTCGTGTCCACTCTCTCTGTAGTCTTCCACCATCACACATTGATCTGGTAAGCCTGTCGCTTGGGGAACTTGGGCCCACACCAGGGTCTCAGACAAGGGATCCAGCCTCACCGCTGCCTGCAGACGGGCCACTGCTTGGAACTCCTCTTTGCTCCCTTCCAGCTGGATTTGGCAGCAGGTGGTGAATGCCTGTTCCCAGACAGCTCCTGCTTGCCTGGGGATGCTAGCCTTGAACGCGGCCCAGCCAGGATGCTCCCCCTGAAACAGAGCCTGCCAACAATGATTAATGACATTCATGCCTAATATCGCCTGTGATGGGGGCAAAAACTTATCTTCAACAATAAGAACTCCCTTCGAGGGCACCCGGACTCCACTAACCTCAAAGTCCAAGAGGGCATAGGGCAACTAGCAGACCGTTGGCTGCCCGCAATGCAAGCCAGGAGATCCCTTCCGTTCCCCGTACTGGCTCATTTTGAAAATGCTTCTGGAATAAGGCCTGACTAAACAGAGTCACTTGGGAACCAGTGTCTAGGATACAGGGAAGGGGCTGCCCCTGTACAGTCACTTCAACAACGGGACAGTCCCCAACCAATGCGGGCTTAACGGAGGCCTCAGTCTGAGTCCCCTCCTCAGTCACCTGCCCGATGGTGACTGAGGAGGTTAAAAATCCTGAGGACTGGCTTGAGCACGGGGACAACTGCGTTGCATATGGCCAGCCCGACCGCACCTGAGACAAATCGGACGTCCCTGTTCGTCCCATTGAGGGCCTCTGTCTGCGTTTCTGGGGCGCTGCTGCCGTTTCCGCTCGGACCAGCCCGAGGCTCTAGAGGAAGTCCCCTGAGGGCGGGGTTGCAGTGGCTGCCCTTCCCTTTGTGACTGCAGTTCACTCAGCAGGGCATCCTTCATGGCAGACAGTTGAGAACCCATTTCAGCCAAAATCTCAGTGCGTAGCGAGTCCCGCATCTCCTGCCAGTCAGTAGCCTGTCTTTCCGGGGCTGGTGGACGTGTCGACACTGGAGTGGTATATGCAAGGCATGTACTTGCCTCCTCCAAGGTTGTACGGTGTTCCTTCTCCACAGCTTTAGCCTCTTTGCAGATATCCTCAAATGACAGTGCTGGCTCCCTCCGTAGTAGCCTTTGCAGCTCCGTCTGTTTGGGTCCTGGTCGTATTCCCAGCACCAGCTGGGATTTCAGCATTTCCGCATCTGATGCTGCTGCTCCTCCCTCCTTAGATCTCCATCTGAAAAGACACTCTCGAAGACGGAGGATGAAAAGCCCCACCCCTTCATCGGCCTGTTGCCTGCATGTGAAAAACTGTGTGCGTAACTGGGCTACAGAAGTGTGGTCCCCATACAATTTATCCAAAACTGCCAAAATTTTCTCTGCTGTATTTCTTTCTACTGCTGCTAAGAGTACCACTTCCCGTCGTGCTTCCCCTTCCAAGGCGTTAAGGACAAAATCTACCCTTTGTTCATCATTTAGCTGCTGTGCTCTTAAGAATGTCTCAATTTGATTACGCCATTCGTTAAATGGCTGCTGGTTTTGGCTACCACAAAATTTAGGCACCCAGGAGCCACCGAGAAACCATGGCAACATTAACATGTTTGGCACACCAGCAGGGGGTGCTGCTGCTTCACCTTCCATGCTGTTTGTAAGTGTGAGGGACCTTGCCGACTGCACCAAGTAAGATGTCACTGGTCTTTAACCACTGCAGGTGAATGCTAATCCCCCAGACTCACAAACACATGAGGCTCAAAAACGGTTTACTCTTTTATTACACAGTTACTGAAATTCACATAGAAGGTTCGCCGCATAAACATGCAGTCCCATCACAAGCCCCCCCAACTGGCGAGCAGAACTAGATAAATAAATGCAGGTAAATAAGTTATAAGTGAATAAGCTATACAAATACATATGTACTAGGGCTGAACGATTTTGGAAAATAATCTAATTGCGATTTTTTTTAACCAATATTGCGATTGCGATTTAATATGCGATTTAAAAAAAAAGTTATTTACCTTCTGTATTAGTCGACAAAGACAAGCAATAAATCATTGTACAGTAGGGATGGGAATCTTTAGATAGCTCATGATCCGATCTACTTTTTTTCTTATTAATTAATCTTAATAACTCTTAAAATATGTATTTAATTACATGTGTAAAAACACATACTTTAAAAAATAAATATAAAAAAACATTTAATTAAACCAATTACATGTTAAGAATTTTAAATAGGCTATATAAAATAATATAGCTTCAAAATATAAAAGCTAGTAAATAAAGAGAAACAAAAAAAAACATTACAAGCAATAAACAAAGAGTGGTCTCAGTATTTAAAAGTAGGCTGTCTGAATGTTTTTCATTCAAGAGCTGGAGTGATTTCCCCTCAGTTTAGATACGATAAGCTGCATTCACACTAATGCATATATCTCTTTTGAAATTGTAAATGTGGTTTGTCCTGTTGGTTTAAGATATAACTGACCGTGTTTACATCAATTTCGCGTCATAAAAGCATTTTGACATGCAAGTACATTTACCAATGAGTCGCTCACGGCCGCATGCACGAGCGCTCTTCACAAAGCACGCGTTAGTATTTTAAAATGAAAGCAGCCTTCTCAGTGATTTTCATGGTTTTAATATAAGCCAACTGCATTCCAAAATACATAAATAATGCCTCTGTGAAGCATTTGTAAAGAAAATACCCGCGGGAGAGAACGCGCACTGCAAGTGTAACGTTATAACATCAAGCAAAGCGGCAAAACCTGTTCAATGAAGCCCGCGAATGTCCTTGTAATTTGGTTCAACCCCGACCTTTATAAAATAACGTTACTATGTTTTGTAAGGTTCGAGCGGTGTCGTGTGTGTGAGTGAGGAAGAGAGAGAGTGAGAAAATAGAAGCAAGCAGATTCAGAACACGGTTCGTTTCTAAAGCACGCGCAGCGTCATCACGCATCTGTGTTTAAAAACTAAGCTCATACTCGATTCTGAAATTCTCTGAATCGATCCAGGATTGTTGAGGAGAGGAGAGAATAAATAACACAATAAACTGTTCTTTTCTGGACGCCAGACCGCGTAGCGTGGCAAGTTGATGCTTTATCTTGCAGACTGCTTTTCTCTCGCGTGCCAAGTGACCAGTGTAATCGCAGCTCTTGCAATTACAAAATCGCGTTTCATCATATCGCGATTTTATCGCAAATGCAATTAATCGTTCAGCCCTAATATGTACCCACGGCACGTCACACTATGACACATTTAAATATTGGAAGAGCACAGCAATTCATGATTAAACAGCACAGCAATTCATAATTAAACCCACACACAATGATCAGATTACACTACACATCATATTCAGTTCAGCTCACCCAACGTTTCCTGTCCACTCTGCGTTTACAGCTGGCCCGACGAGTCACGCAGACAACACAGACAAAACACACAAAAAAATAAGTCCGCTGGTCGGCTTCCCACGAGCCGACCAGAATTTAAAAAGTATAGGATCCCCTCGATATAGCCGGTAACTGCATCGTCGGCGCTAGGTAATCCACAACAAGTCCAGCAGGTGAATCCTTTCCCGAAGCGTACTGCGGTCACGGTGGTTCAGCAGAGACAGCCGTCAAAGTTGCACCCGGCGAAGTTTACACTTCCTGCATTCTTCCCGATCGCGTTGTTGCCGGCTGATGTAATCCTGCGCTGCAACGGACAACAAACACTCATGAGCCACCCGGCGCTTTGTCTCCCCACATACCAACGCATTGCAAGTCAGGCTACAGAAATATAACTTCCCTCACCAGGGTACTTAGCTTGCGGTGATTGGGGGACTCTCCTGCGTCGTGCCACCTGCTATCGCATCTCCCTCTCCTGAGCCGCGCACCTCCGATCACCTCGTCCGCTCATATGAAGCCCCCGGAACAGGTGAAACGAGTCGTTAATCAGCCAATGTGAATAAATTCCTCCCTCTTCACAGGTGCACATAATCATTGTCTATACACCTTATTCACGGCAGCGCCATCTTTGATTTTTAATGAGAATGAAAGCGAGGCTGTGAGGGATAGTCATGCATCTCTTCAATGGGCTGTACTGTTATTTAATGTGTTTTCGGATTGTTCTGCTCATGAAACACTGAAAAAATATCTTTCCAAGAAATTTCAGTTGACAAAAAACTCCCGACAATGTAAGCTGTGGAAAATTGTAAGTATCTAGCAGTTTTATTCAGCTTTTTACAGCGGATGCCATTGGAAACACGGTAAGTCTATCCCTCACAGCCTCACTTTCATACCTGTCATGGCGCTGCTCTGAATAAGGTGTATTACAACCCCAGTCCTCTACAGGTGTCCAGTCAGTTCGATAGACACAGCCAATAGGAGTCCCATAGATGACAGCAGATAACGCAGCAAAAACTGTACATACTGTACATAACATGCATAATAATATGTAAGCTGCACATATACCGTACATACACGACAACTGTATTATCAAACTCTTGAAATGTTTCGACTTTAATCTTGAAATGCTAGAATATTATAATTATGAAAACAGATTATAAGCTTTCAAATGATATATAGTTTGTCAATATTAGTTTAGATTTATTATAGGATATTACTGTTTTAAATATGTAAAGGCTATGGCACTGAAAGAAAAAAAAACATTCAGAGAAATGATCAGATTACATTATATAGTTTTGTCTGATTTTCTGCTATGGCAGGGGAGAGGAATCCATTCTTGAATAGAGAGCAGATGTACACTGACCATTAACAACGGTGATTCAGTGGTCTCTCTGGCCTTTTTGAAAGCTGGTCTTCACTTCGGCACAGCTGGGCTTGGTACATTGCTAAAGATCGTTTCGCAAAGACTGAAAGATCCAGGGCAGGCTCCATACCCCTCTGTAATTATCACCCCATATGTGGCTGCATGTGGTGGATCGGCACCAGATAAAGGACTGGTGGGATATGTCCACACCTGCAACCACATTTTGGCCTGTTGAAGCTCCAGTCAGTATGGCTTTGATTTTCTGGAGTAGAAAAAAACTCCAGAATATTTTATGGCTTTTATGAAAGTAAGATGAGTAAGATACGTATCATTCAAGGCTTGAGAAAGGTGACTTTAGTTTGTGAGATAAGGTCAGTTGAGCTGAGCTGAATTGCATTTGCTGGATTATTTGTTTTACATGCCTCTGATATATTAGCACTGTAATGTTATCCACTCATCAGGCGCTGTCTTGAAACAGCCATTGTAACAGATTAGGAACCATAGTGGAGACTAGACACAAATATGGCAAGTTTTTAGCTCAAAAAAGCTGGAAATCCAAAATGGAATATTTAAAATGCTACAAAACTGTCTTGCCCTACACAGTGATCTTGTTATTGTTATTTGCAGTGTAAATTGAATGTGGCTTAAGCTGAGTGATGGACCACAGCAAGACAAATCTCTCCACCTCTAAAAAGTGCTGACTTTCTGGCAAAGTGTTGCGCAAAAAGCTGGGGAGCAAAAGAAAGGATGGAGGGAAATAAATGGTAATGGATTCTCAAAGTGGAGAGCCTTTACAGTGACAGCATGCAAATGAATGGTGAATAATCCACGCTGTGTTATTGAGCTCCAGACTGATAGAGAGAGTAAGTAATAAGAAAGGTTCTCTCTTTCCGAATTCACTGCTGAGCCTCAGTAATGTGGGTCTGGTAATTAGATATTGATTCCCTCTGCCGATGAGTATTCTGAAATGTTGTCGTCTACCCTGATAGCTGGAATACATAAAAGTCTGAACACATCTTGTTAATGACCCTGGCACAAACTAATCATAGTTGTGTGAGCTCTGTGTGCAGTATTTGATAAATAATTATAGAACTTTCATGGAGAAGGGGTGCAACTGGTGACTTGTAACCTTTTTTTGAAAGAAAGATCCATAATTCAGATGGCTCCCGATGAGAGGGGACATTAAAGTATCATCTTAGCGCTTCATTATTTTGGCTAAGGCTGGCTGTGGGAATTATCGTAAAAAGAGTATTGGAATGAGCAAGGGATTTAGCCTTAGATAAAACGTGGTATCCTTTGAGTTATGACTTGTTCAAATTTCCCATCTCTGAGGTTCGTGAGTATTATATCTCAAAGTCAACTCCTCACAGATTTGTAATAATCAACAACAGTCCTTCTTGAGTCTTCTGCAGAATCTGTGATCTGCCATATTTTAAAATAATTTTTGCCACATTTAAAAAAAATAATAATAATTTTAGATATACAAAAGGCTTCTTTATAAACCCTCTGATGGTCTTCAAAAAAAAGTAACAATTCTGGTCTTCGGGGTTTATTGGACCCCAGACAATATTATTTAATTTTGTAACAGAATAGTATTTTTTTTTTTTTTTTTTACAAATAGAATTTTACTCTGTTTATTAATGTTTTTACTCAACATTTGTGTAGTTTTTGGAGGATTTATGATTTTTTTTATTTATTTCTATAAATAAATAAATAAATAAATATTTAAATAGGATTTTTACAAAAAAAAACAGCATTTTATGTTAAATAAACTTTATAAAAGACCCAGATTTCTAACTTTCATTCCTGGGCATACCATGGATAATTTTATAAGGTTGAATGTAAGATTTTTGCCTAATTTTTGGAAAAAACAGGTTAAAATTTGTAATAAGTCACTTTATCCACTAGATGGCTATAGAGCTCCACTAGATGGCTATAGAGCTCCACTAGGCCTATAAAATATTTGAATTACTGAAAGATATAGTTTCTAAAGTTGGATTCAGTTGGATTTATATCTAAATATTGTAAAATCACAATTATAACAAAAATAAAATACTTTTTGTCAAAGTTTGGCCTTTGTTTTTTGTACTGAAAAAACTAGGAACAATAGTTTGGAACAATAGAACAATAGTTGGTCTCATCTCTTTTATCTTTTTTATAGCCTTACAAATGTATTCCTGTGTGTATGTGCACCGTATTACGGAAGCCCTGAACCGCAACCAAAAAAAAAAAAAAAAAGTCAGTAAAAAAAAAATCTTCAAAAAAAAAAAAATCTATATAAAAAAAAAAAAAATCTAGCATGTCGAGATTAAAGTCGAAATGTTTCGAGATTAAAGTCGGAATTTTTCGAGATTAAAGTCGAAATGTTTCGAGATTAAAGTCGAAATATTTCGAGATTAAAGTCGAAATGTTTGAAACATTGTGCATTCATAACAGTGCGCGTCCACTGGCTCAGAGCGTGCGCGTGTGTGTGAGTCGAACTGCCATGGATAAACACAAAATAGTAGCTTTTTACTTTTATCTGGGCTTTCAACAAAATTCTACACACGTCACACGTGCTAGTGGCAGTGTTTCTGATGTGTTTTCGTGCTGGATGGAGAAATCCAGCTTTATGTATGAATGAATGAATGAATGAATAGGGCATTTATATAGCGCTTTCATATATGCCTACACTCAAAGTGCTTACAATCATATCAGAGAATCTCTCCTCAACCACAAGTGGTTATTAAATCTTAGGAAATCACAGGATCCGGCCAAATGATTGGATACAGAATGATGCACTTAAAATGTATCCAGAGCGTATTAACGGTGAAGAGGAGACCGAACAGTACTGTTGTGTTCTCGACTCAGATAGTGTTGACTAGACGATCGCGAAAACACCTCAGAAACACTGCCACTAACACGTGTGACGTGTGTAGAATTTTGTTGAAAGCCCAGATAAAAGTAAAAAGCTACTATTTTGTGTTTATCCATGGCAGTTCGACTTCACACACACACGTGCGCTCTGAGCCAGTGGACGCGCACTGTTATGAATGCACAATGTTTCGACTTTAATCTCGAAACATTTCGACTTTAATCTCGAAACATTTCGACTTTAATCTCGAAACATTTCGACTTTAATCTCGAAATGCTAGATTTTTATTTATTTTTTTACTGATTTTTTTTTTTTTACAGACTTTTTTTTTTTAGGTTGCGGTTCAGGGCTTCCGTACTAAACCCTTAAAATGTGTATATATATTCTTATATCAAGATATTTTAAACCAAACATTTCCCTTAAAATAAGCCTGAAACTCTTAAAATTTGTATATATATTCTTATATCAAGATCATTTAAACCAAACTTTTCTCTCAAAATAAGCCTGAAACCCTTAAAATGTGTATATATATATTCTTATATCAAGATATTTGTTACCAAGAGTATTTAAAACTAACCACAAATAAAACAAGAAAAAAATAGTAGATTTTACTATTTTTGCATTGGTTTCAAGATATGTATACTGCTTGAATCAAGTTAAAATATCTAAATTTACTTAATTTTTTGCTTGTTTTAAGATTTTAAGAACTTTTTTTTATCACAAGTTTATTTGTCTTGTTTCAAGAAGTCTTATCAAGTATAATTTTCTCACCCCATTGGCAGATAATTTTGCTTGTTTTTAGTTTTTTTTTTCTTAATTTAATTTTTATTTTCTTATTTTTGTATGTCGATTTTTTGCAGTGCCGTTCATGATCGCTGCAACTGTTTGCGTGCTTCAGCATCAGGGGGACGGCGGTCCCACCGAAATTTTTTCAGAGGCTCCTGGGGCATATGGTGGTAACCCCGATCGGCTTGCTTCATATGAGACCGCTTCAGCACTGGCTTCACGGTCGAGTCCAGAGATGGGCACTCACCGGGGGGCAATCACACCTGCCGTCAGACCTTCAGCCTGTGGTTAGATCCCTCGTTCCTTCGGGCAGGAGTCCCCTTGGAACAGGTATCCAGGCACGCTGTGGTATTCACAGATGCCTCTGCCACTGGCAAGGGTGCCATATACAACGGGCATGCATTATCAGGGGTGTAGACGGACCCTCATATGCATTGGCAAATCAATTGCCTCGAGTTGCTAGCAGTACACCACGCTCACCACCGTCTAAAAAAAAGGCCGCTGCAGGGCAGGGACATGCTGGTCTGTACGGACTCCCGTCGCATGTCGCAACTCGCCCGCCATCTCCTCCTCTGGAGTCAGAAGTATCTGAGGTCGCTTCGAGCCATGTATGTCCCCGGTGTGCTCAACCGTGTGGCCGACAAGCTATCACGAGCTGTGCTCCCGGGAGAATGCCGACTTCACCTCCAGGTGGTTCAACCGATCAGGAGAGAGTTCGGGGAGGCTCACACTGGAAAAAATGCCCCTCCAAAAATAAGCAAAAAAAAATTAATACAAGATATTTTTGCTTGTAATAAGCAAAAAAATCTGCCAATGGAACAAGTGAAAATTCTCTTGGTAAGATTTCTTGAAATAAGACATTATATTTAAGCCTTAAAAGATATGAGTGATCTTGAAATTAGCAGGGAAAACTCATTTTTAGCTATATTTTACTAGTATTGTGATGTTTTGTGTCTCATAATAAGCTTGTCATGCTCAAAAATAGCATTTTCCCCTCAAAAGTAGCATTTTCTTTTGTCATCCTCTTTGTTTCAAGTGTATTTAACTAATTTTTAGTTCTATAATTGTTACACTCTTCTAGATATAAGTCACCACCAACTTGAAATAAGATTGGAAACTGGCATTTTGAGACAAAATGCCTTGAAGTTAGCATTCCTGACTCATATTAGGCAGTCCTCTTTTGCCATAATAAGCCATAATTTACCATACTGTAATCATCTCAAGTGTATACCTTCTTGTAAGCTCAACAAAAGTGACATGGTTCTAGATTCAAGACATTTTACCTACTAGATTTAAGACATTAACTACTGTTTACTAGACAGAAAAAGTGAAAAATAGACTTACATTTAACTTTTTTTATTTAATTTTTTAAACCGCAAAAATTCCCAGAGGACTGCACAAAACGGTAAAAGTATTTATGGAGCTGCAATATAAAAACATAGTAGAATATTTTATAGATTATAAATGAAAGATCTCTTTACCCTACTCCCACACCTAAACATACCGATTTTATAGACAATATTAAAGGGATAGTTCACTTTGAAATTAATTTTTGATGTTTTAGCTTACCTCAAGGGCATCCAAGATGTAGGTGTCTTCTTTTCCACAGTATTTTCAATTTTGACATTTTTCGGTCAAACCGTTGTTGTCTGTCAGTCATATAATGCAGGTATGGGGGTCCACGTCAAAGAGCATGCACAGAGAAGTCCAAATTAAACATGATTTAATGACTCGTAAATGTAAGTACACATTGATGGCCTAAGACACGAAACGAGCGTTTTGTGTGAGAAAACAAACAGTATTTATATAGTTTTTACCTCTTGTTCACAGCCATGTCAAACTGATCTGAATCAGATGTCAAACTGAACCGAACCGTGTCCAACATTACGCCAGAAGTGATCTCTCGCGCGTCAGCAACATCTGATTCAGATCAGTTCGACATGGCTGTTTACAAGAGGTAAAAACTATATAAATACTGTTCGTTTTCCCACCCCCTCCGCTCATTTCGTGTCTTTGGCCATCAGTGTGTACTTACATTCAAGAGTCATTAAATCATGTTTAATTTTGACTTCTCTGTGCATGCTCTTTGAGGTGGACCCCCTAAACCTGCATTATATGACTGACAGACAACACAGGTTCGACCAAAAAATGTCAAAGTTGAAAATACTGTGGAAACAAAGACACCTACATCTTGGATGCCCTTGAGGTAAGCGAAAACATATCAAAAATTAATTTCAAAGTGAACAATCCCTTAAAAAGGATAAAACGTAATGAACATAATGTGTAGGGCAATGGCAGTTTTATTAACAATAAAGCATTAAAACATAGTTTGAGCCACTAATCCTACCCTAACCCATTTCTTAAAACTATGTAACTAACGTTACAATTATAAATAAAAACAACAAACATAACGTTACATGTTTAAATCGCAATAATTTATTTAGTGAGAAAATGTCAAAACCGGTACCAAATAAATATCTTTCTTCTTGTTCAGCAGAAGAAAAAAAATCATAAAAAAACAACAACATATTATTGCAAATGAACAAAGTTGAATCAAATATGTTTCTAGAACAGTGATTAAAATTGGCTCGAATATGTTTTAGTATGTGACATGAACTCTGGTGTTGATGCACTCTAAAAACATTTAATATGATTTACTAACCTTTTTAAACTTAGAATATTGATTAAATTTTTAAGCAGTGAAAGCAATTACTTACACTGTATTAACTGAGTAAATGTTAGTAAAACAAATTAAATAGATCTGAGTAACTGCATTTGGTACATTAACAAATAAACTTGAGTAGAAATAATTGGGGGGAAACATTTAAAAACAAATAATTATGAGTAATATAAACTGTGTTTATATGGCAGTAATATTAACTTTTTTTTATTTCCTCTAAACCTTTGTAAAATATTCCATACAACCACCAGCATAACTACATGACACGGCCTTTATTGTCAATTAATATCCTAACATTACAGCAAACATATTTTATTCTATTTTTAACACATAAGTTATACAATATTGACTACATCTAAACTCATGTAAGAAACATTTTCGATGTAAAAATTAAACATTTAGGCCTAAACATTAAAGTAATTCAAGTGTAATAACCGGTCTGTTATCCAGTATTCACCGGGTCAGCGCTGGTTCCCATGCCGGAGATGGACTCGCCTCTGCGGGGAAACTTCTAAATTTATACCGCCGTCCTGCGTCACTCACAGCCGAAAAATGCTGCGACGCGACTGACTCCATAACCTGCCAATAAACAACCAGTGCACAGTTCTGAGGACATTTTATCATCCAAATTAGTTATATCCATTATCTTTAAGAATATAGTCGTGTGTTTTTTTTATGCAAGGCCTTACAATCACGCGAAAAGGCAGGCGCAAGTCGACACTCGTTTAAGGTGAGTAACATTGCGTCTCTGTATGTTCTTTTTTCATTAAATAAAATTATTTAAAGCATATTAATGATTATACAGATAAAATAAAACAAACAAACCTTAATTTCAGGTGGAAATGCTCCAATTCTGCGCCGATGAGAAGAGAAGAGGAGAAGAGATCTGTTCTTTTCTGGACTGGGAGAGTTCAAACAGCGCGCAACCGCAAGTTCAAACAGCGCTCACTCAAGTTCAACCGTTGAGTTGTCGTCACGTCAGAGGGTGGGGAGGGGTGCGTTGTTGTAATCATAGACAGTAAAATACATTTTAATTGAGTAAACTTAATTAATTTCTTATGCGTGTTAAATAATAATATTAATTTTTATTTTAGAAATATTTGTGGTTCTTGAGACAGATCAGTTTAATCCAGTCTCAAATATTGTGATGGAAATTTCACAAATATTAGCTAAGTGTATTTTAAATTAATAATTGGTTAGTCAAAAACTAAATTAGCCTATTTTAGTGAAAAACTTAAATATAACTGTAAATTTCAGACAAAATTAATTGTTGGAGTTTTAGTCATTTATTTCGGTATGTTCGACTCAAACTATTGAGTAAATTATATTCAGTTTAGTTAATAAAGACTTCAACACTGCAACATTTAGGAAAGTTTTTTGTTTGTAGGTTGTACCATAGTAGTACTGTGATAAAGTTTAGAGAAATTGTCACAAATGAAAATGAAATCGATGCAGGATATAAAATGAAAACTATTGATATGTGAAATATGGAACTGCATCTTGTAGAACACATTCTAATAAAAATAATTTTGTAATTAAAATGTGCGCTTGCGTGTGTGTAGTTTAAATGTTGTGTTTTTAATCTAAGACAGATTATACAGTATGTAACCATGACTGATACAGGCATAGGCCCCTCGACTCAGTGCAGTAAATAAATCAATCAGTAGGCTGTACTTCCCTCATGCTGGTTCTTATCTTGTCCTCTGTTTATACACGTCCATGCTGGAAATTCATATTAAATTTGCATTTTTTTGTTTTTACTTCATGAAAATCTATATTGCTTTAGTTGTTTGTAGGACACATATTACATAATATGATTAAAAATACATTAATATTATGCAATTTATATATGTGGTTTTTGCATATGTCCCTTACAATATTCTGTTGGAACATATACAAATCACAGGAGTTTTTAGCAAACCTTTTCCATATGGGAAGGTTTTAAAGTATATTATTGTTAAACAAAGCGAGTTTGCAGCAAAAGGCACGAACAGAACGAAATGTTATTATTTATGAGTACCGTTAAACTATTAATAAATGAGACTGAAAATTTAATTGATAAGACAATTGAATGCAATAGAGTCAAAACCACGATTTTAATATGCATAAGTTAAATAGGAATACATACAAATTTGTATGTTGGTAAAGTTGTTTATACGTAAATAAATTACGTTTTTTGTTTGTTTGTTTTTTTTGCTGTCATGTCATTGTGAGTTGTTGTGAGTTGGGCATGTTGGCCTGCAGTTTTCAATGAAGCAGATTTGTTTCAATTCAAGTTAAGTCTGTTTCTTGAAACAAGACGATTCATCTTTTACAAATAACACAGCAGCTTAAAAAACTGTCAAAATGTCAAAAAAGCTTGTTTCATCTGAGATATGACTCAAAACAAGATATTTTTAAGACAGTTTCACTTAACAAGATATTCAAGATGCACTGTCTAAAAACAAGCTCCTGTATCTTACTTAAATCTTGGTCTTTAGGTAATTTTGTCTTATATTAAGTGAGCTGAGATATTTTGACTAGAAATTAGAAAAATATACTTGGCAAGATTTTGAGTTTTTGCAGTGCAGGTAGACCTATTTGCTTCCTCCCACTGCCAGCTGTTTTACTACCTGACCAAGGGAACACTCGGCACGGACGCACTGGCATACACCTGGCCCCAGGGCCTTCGCAAATATGCGTTTCCCCCAAGCTGCAACCTCCCCGTCTCTCTCTTGAAGCTAACACGGAAGTGAATTAAACTGCAATTTATCGAGAGGCCGCTTGAGGCAGGCTGCAGAAGCGAGTCAAATCTGTATCTCCCCCATGTTAAAATGCCCAACTTTACAGCAGAAAAAAAACATGTTTACAGCCTGGAGCAAAAAGTGGCTTTGGTCTATAGAGCTCATTTCCCCCTTCATGACAACTGTGAGGGGGGTGATTTTTTTTACAACTCATCTGTTTAAATTATATTTAAGCCTTGGAAAGTTCTGCATAAATAAGTGTGTGGCCACTTGAGTGACAGGTGGATTCTTGCCGCCACTTTCACTGATAGTCGTTTGTCTGCTGTCTGTTAGCGTCACCCTCAGCTGTGTTTGTGCTTTTCCGGGATTATTTCATTCAATTTAATACATGTATTATACCTTCGCCTGTGCACACCGTTGGATTCCATCGTGTTGAGTATGGAGAGAACAATCAGCGCTGTGGATGCACGGAGATGCACACCCTTGAATGAGCGCGGATTTCTAGTTCATTTACTTGAAGTTCTGAGGTAATATCTTTGGTTTGACCCATCTGAAAAACTGAGAGGCAGCCAAAATCAGATTGTAAAATGGACTGAATTAACGCTCTTTACGAACTTGACATGAGATGCCGACTGACGTGTGCTTGCCTTGAATCACTGTCACATGCACAAGCTTAGAGCAATATTGTAAGTAACTAATACATTTTTAACTAGCAGAATAATAATGCATCACGATGCACATAGTTGACTGCTTGTATGTTGTGAGAAATGTGTGATCTGTGTATGTACTTGTATACATGCTCTTAACTAATTGCCCCTTGTGCGATTAATAAAGTTGATAAAAAAGTAACGTAAATAGTCTCACATTTATTTACGTCTTAACTATTATAATATTTCGAAGGGCAAAACATGAACTTTAACCATTGGCTTTACTTTTTCAATCAGCTGTCAATTCAGCAGCAGTAGCATAGCATTAGCACCTCAGCTCCACCCGCGTCCCGCCTCTTTGCCCATTTTAATTTATCCGGAAGTGACGAGAGGTGACGCACTGCCAAGATGGCGACGGCCGGCCCCGCCCACCTTAGGCTTCAAAAACGCTCTTCAGAAACCTATGGGTGACGTCACGGACACTACGTCCATATTTTTTTTACAGTCTATGGTTTCCCCCAGTGAGCCTTCAAAGTCCACTTAGACCTGGTTCCCAAAACTCATGCTCCTTGAGACAGTCCCTCCCTGGCCCATTCCTCTGAGGAAGAATCTTCTCCCTATAGCACCCGCGTCCACACCTCTGGAAACTCCATGTCTGGTCTCTGGACGGGACGCGGAGGTTCTAGGTGACTTACCCCCAGAGATACTTAACACCATCACTTCAGCACGGGCGCCGTCCACGAGACGTGTCTGCACCCTGAAGTGGAACCTGTTCGTCGAGTGGTGTTCTTCTCGCCGAGAAGACCCCCGAAGATGTTCGATAGGGTCCGTGCTTTCCTTCTTGCAGCAAGGTTTGGAGTGAAGACTGTCTCCCTCCACCCTCAAAGTCCATGCTGCTACTATTTCCGCTCATCACAACCACATCGATGGCAAAACAGTTGGAAAGCACAACTTGTTTGTCAGGTTTATTGGGGGGTGAGACGGGGGGTTAAATCCCCATCGACCCCCCCTCCATACCCTCTTGGGATCTTACCCTGGTGCTCCGAGCACTTCAGGACGTTCCCTTTGAGCCTTTGCAATAAGTAGACTTAAAGCTTCTTTCTATGAAGACTTGCATTGGCCTCAAGAGGGTAAGACCTGCACACATTTTCGGTCGACGAATTGTGCCTAGAGTTCGGGCCGGTTGACAGCCACGTGGTATTAAGACCCTGGCCTGGCTATGTGCCCAAGGTTCCTACCATTCCCTTTAGAGACCAGGTAGTAAACCTGGAAGTCCTGCCCTTGGAGGAGGCAGACCCAGCATTGGCTTTGCTCTGTCCCGTTTGCGCCCTGTGTATGTACGTGGACAGAACTCAAAGCATCAAGACCTCAGACCAGCTCTTTGTCTGTTACGGAGGCCAGCAGAAGGGAAAGGCTGTCTCCCAGCTCTGTCAGCTTGCTGCAACCTACTGTGCAACCTTATTGCTCCAGAGTGAAAAACCTGTCGAGTCCTCCAACACCCCTCGGTCCGGACATGGTGCAGCGTCCGGAGCCAGGCCCCTGTCCGCTGAATCCTTGACAGCCGGACTCGGGCTGGGTTCCATATGTGCGACCCTTCGGGGATCCCATATGTGTATATGTTCCACGGCTGCTCCTAAGTCAGGAGCCTGTCTTTCCCTGGGGCTAAGTCACCCATTATATCATATGCAATACAGCGTTCGGGTTAGTCCATATGTATTTCCACATAACTCTCTAAAGAAGGTGGGTTCCGCAGCGTTGCCTTCCCTCTAAAAAAGGGCACGCTTTCCCAGTGTTATCCAAGTCTCACTGTATGGGTTATAAGGGAACAACAGTGTCAGACACTCTCTGTGGAAACCTCCTCCTATCGTCCTTCCAGGCAAGAAGGTGCAGAGACTTGCATGGGGGGCTGGATGGGGTGCAGCGACTGTGGCGCTTTGGTAGGGATTCCTATTGGTCAGTCTGACCTACGTTGTAGTGACTGACCGATAGGGACCGTCTCGGTTACATATGGTAACCCTCGTTCCCTGAGGGAGGGAATGGAGACGTAGGTCCCTTCGCCACATCTGCTGCTGCCTGCCTAACACAGTCTCATCCCAAAAAGTCATATAACTGACGTCTTGGGACGTCTTTTGACCATACGTCAATATCCGCCTTTTTAGGGCCCCCTTAAATGTCGGTAGATGGCGATCCCGGGCCGTCATACAACTGACGCTTTACCTTTAACGTCAGTTAGGTGACGGGTTAGGTTTAGGATTAGGTTTAGGTCTGGGGTAGAGTTAGGATCCCATAACCTCATCTACCGACGTTTAAGGGGGCCCTAAAAAGGCGAATATTGACGTATGGTCAAAAGACATCCCAAAACGTCAGTTATATGACGTCTTGGGATGAGACCGGGTTGGCCTGCCAGGGGGCCAGCTTCCTAAGTTTGGCTCCTCAGCAAAAAACTGAAGGGCAGACACACAGCCGCTCATTATATACCCGCACTGACGAGGACGTGCAGCCGTTGCAAATGATTGCACGCCATTGTGCATTGGCTTGTTTTAGATTCACTTAAAGTAAATTGGCTCTCTAGCGAGATTCCTATTGGTCAGTCTGACCTACGTCTCCGTTCCCTCCCTCAGGGAACGAGGGTTACCATATGTAACCGAGACAACCGAGAAGTGTACCTTGCTTAAATTTGATGTATAATTATACTGTATATTCTTCACTCTGCCTTTGTAAAGACTATTTACATAATTAATAATTGATAATTAATAATTATTCATACAGATTTGGATCAGACCAGTCTTACATGTTAATAAATCCATTTAGGGAGGCTTTATCAATTTTACCTGTATGCATACATGTGTTTCCCTGCAATTAACCACAAATTCATTGTAATCAATTACACAGACCACTTTTTACAAGATAAGTAAAATTAATTAGCTCAATTAATTTATAGAGTTGTGAAAACAAATTCTGTGGCCACAAGAATTAGTTTTCCTTCTCTATAAACAATTACCCTTTTAGGTATGTTTAGTTCTGTAAAGCTTGTAGCTTTTGATCGACATTTCATTGACTAGTATTATGAGCAGACAGTAAACCAGTCAATTATGAGCACAATGAATTTAATAAGGCAAAACACTTAAGCATTTAACCTCTTCCACTCTAAGGCATATTTTGGAATTCCGCCTAAATTTAACACACCCACAGTTCAAACATTCACCCTAGACACATACAGTGTAGGTGTCATTGAACAGGAAACCCTTCAAATTTACTAAATCAGATTGCAAAACTTCATAAATAGCATTGTATGCTTTTAAAATATTACGATAAACATAAAAATAGGCCTTTTATTTCTTTTTCTTTTTTTAATCCTGTTTTTGAAAATCTGTGATTCAGGTACTGTTTGCTCTGGGGACCTTCTGACTACACTAGGTGGCAGTATCCACCAGAAAAAAAAGATTTTTTCTCTATCACATTCTGAGCAAGAGTTATTCAAATATAACCGAAGGAAGGCAAAGTGTCATTTTTGCGCATATATGTATCTTTTATTTTTCTAATACTCAGATACAAATTTCTTTCTTTTCTTTTTTTACATACTACCTCAAAAATCCTACTTTTAATACATACTAAAGCCCTTAATTATCAATTGATTTTCTTCATTTTCATTCAGGTTTAATCTTTGTATCTGATAAATGCAAAATGGCATAAAGGAATGAGACCAAGTAACATTGTCTGTGTTTTGTGAATAAAAGCACAACAAATTTATTCTTGTAGATTGTATGTGGTCTAAAACAAAACACTTGTACAAATTGAAACATAAAGATAAATGAGAAACTATAGAAATATGAAAGTAGCATATAAATAACAATAAATATATGCAAAACGGCAGATTATAAAATACTGCAACCTGAAGTAAAAAAAAACATTATAAAAAGCTATGAAAACATGTATGATACTCATTCAAAACAAGAATTATCGATAAACTAATAACTAATTAAATAAATCATTACATAACACAAACTAAAGTTGTTGAATATCAATATGCCTCCATCATCCATCAGACCTGTGTTAGCACCAGACAGTTTTGTGGTTTTTTTTTTTTTACAAAGGGGCTCGATATAGCTCTCAATGTTGCATGGCTCATTTGTGGAGTGTGTGTCCCTCAATATGCCACCTCCTGAAGCAGTTTTGTCCTGGCACAGAGCACAGAGGCACCTGACATTTTGTGCAGTACATAGGTGTTTTACCTGTTTTCCAGCTAGGCTGCACAAGGCACATCTTCTTCTTGAAGCTGTTCCATCTGCTCCAAAATATTCTGGAAAGCATTGCTCATCTTTCACATTTCCAGAAAGTGGCAGCCTTTGCTAACTCACACACAAGTGCCTCTCTGAAAGCCTTTTGGGTGAGTGGGGTCTTGCCCTGTTCTTTTGCCAGCTGTTGGTGGAAAATAAAAGTTTCACCATGGCAATGTCCAGGAAATGGTAAAAAAAAAATGTTTTGTACCATTTAGTCGTCTTATGCAGGACATTGTAGTAGCCGGTAAGGGCATCAGAAAGATCCACTCCTCCCATGTTCTTGTTGTAGTCTTTGACTGGGTCAGGAATTGGAATTTGATGTGTACACCACCCACCTGTGAGATTCCTTGAACGCCTTTTGACCTTCTCACCGCTGTATGCCTTGTCAAGTCAAGTCACATTTCTTTATATAGCACTTTTCACAATACAGATTGTATCAAAGCAGCTTCACAGTGATAACATGAAAGTAGTACAACACAGATCAACAACATTGCTAAACACTAAATAACCCCAACTGAGCAAGCCAAAAGCTAGCCAAAAGCAAGGCGACGGTGGCAAGGAACCAAAACTCCATCAGATTGGATGGAGAAAAAACCTTGGGAGAACCCAGGCTCAGTCGGGGGCCAGTTCTCCTCTGACTTACATTCATATTGTTTATATATAAATATTAAATATCAATATTGTTTATGTATAAAACGGCGCCATAACATATCGCAGGCGTTAAGTCGTCTCTTCACAGGCGTTGGTCCTCTCATCACAGGCATTGGGGCATCCTAAATCCCCGTGAGAGGCTGGATACAAAACTGGACCTGACGAACGCCATTTTTCTCGGGACAAGCGTGGGAAGATGGGAAATAATTAGCATAGCTGATGTTCATAATGATTTCCATTATACGGGAGTCGGTGTTAGAAAACCACTATCTCACAAACTCTCCGCAACCCAAACTCTCCGCAACCCAACCATACGCGCCGACCGTTTGTCTAGAAGGCTGTCGAGCCCCACTGGTGCGTTAAGCAGTTTCAGTGGCAAACGGTTCCGTATGGCATAACAGAGGACTAGAAGGTAAGCATTATGTGAATGCTTGACTAAAGAGATGCGTCTTTAATCTAGTTTTAAACTGTGTCAGCGAGTCAGAGCCTCGGACCGTATCGGGAAGGCTATTCCAGAGTTTTGGAGCTAAACGCCCTCCCTCCTTTACTGGACTTCGATATCCTAGGAATGACCAGAAGCCTTGAATTTAGTGATCTTAAGGAACGCGGTGGATTGTAGGGCGAGAGAAGGTCCGTTAAGTACATAGGAGCTAAACCATTTAGGGCTTTATAGGTTAGTAGTAGTATTTTGTAATTGATACGGAACTTAATAGGTAAAGTGTAGAGATGATAAATTCGGTGTTATATGATCATATTTTCTTGACCTAGTAAGAACTCTAGCAGCTGCATTTTGTACTAACTGTTTATTGCTACTAGCTTGTTTATTGAGGATGCTGGACAACCGGCTAATAAAGCATTACAGTAATCTAGTCTCGAGGTCATGAATGCGTGAACTAATTTAGCCGATATTGTGCATACTGGATCACATTACCACCTCCCTTGTGTCCATCCATTTGACAAACAGCAGCTTACCATCTCTGAGCCATCGGATCATTCCTCTTTCTGCCTTTTTGCTGAGGTCATTTTCACTGGTTTTGGGAAAACCTTGCCGGTTCGGACGTATGGTTCCACAGGCCAGTTTTTTTTTTTTCAGCAAATCCATAAAAAGGGTCAGACTAGTGTAGAAATTATCTACATATACCTTGCACGCGTGAACTCTCGGTTTATTGTCCTTTGTTCTCATAGCACACTCTCCTCGTGGGAGGGGCTGTGCTCAAGGAGGGTTTTACGGTTTAACAGTGTGATCTTCCATGGCGGTAAAACACATTAAAAATACACTCTACTTTATATCTCTATGCAAATTCGGGTGTTTCATTCGATAAGCATTCTGGAGACATCAAGAAACATTATGTTACATTAAAGGAATGTACACTTATGTTTAAAATGCATAAAGAAGGTATTTCTAGTTTCTATTTACCCTGTGACCAAGCAAAGTTATTTCACTGTGACATGGGGGAAAACACACATACATAAAAACACATTGAATATATTTTGTTAAGTGTCTTTAAACAAAAAAGGAATGCCTTTCTCTTTGTTCAGAGATACGTTCTGCCACATTCCAGAGGAGTCATAAAAGTCTTGTAACTCGATGCCACTGGGGTAAGTGGCTGAGTGTGTGTGTGTGTGTGTGTTTAAGTTCCGGGGGAGGGTTGAGTCGCCTGGCAAAGTCCTTACACTTTTACCCAAAAGAGGAGTAGTCTGGAGAGCCCCCTGGGCATGGTAGTGGTACTAAAACCCTAGTAACTGCTCTAAGGGCCATTACAATACAAATAAATAAATAAATGAATACATATCATTTGCAGAAGGCCAACAAAGCAAACCAAAATTTGTCCTGCCTCATATAACTTCAAAATTAGTTGATACAGCATGATGAAAAATTAATTCTTCTCTTCACAATGTTGATAGACAATACAAGCCATCCAAATGGGACTTATCAAGAAAATAAGAAAATACAGGTACTTCATTTGTTAGATAACTTCTAATCTCTAAGCCTTTGAAGACTTTCTTTGTCTTGATATCAAAATAACCAAAATGAATGAAACCACACACACACATTGAGTTTTGACTTTAAGCTACTTGACAGTTCTTTCCAACTTTAAAAGCTTCTCTGGCCAATTTTGTTTTTGTGATGACATTAAAAGTCTCCAGAATCTCCTCTATGGTGCAGTTCTCTATCTATGGTGGTGACTTGCAACACTGGGAACTAGAATAAAGGTGCCAAAAAATATTTATTGCTCTGAATATTAAGCGTTAGGCTTCACTTCTGAACATGTAGCTCAGCAGTTTAAAGGATATTTATGCTGAAAGTAATGTAATGATGGCTGAGAGTAAGGGGAGATCAGTATTTCAGCACTGACTACCTTCCAATGAGCTCAGAGCCACCCACACTATATTTACAGCTCTGTGCAGAGCAAACGGCACAACATATACATGCTTATAGAGAGACACTGGCCTATGGACTTTATTATGAGAGGGTCACTGGCATAGTCTCTGTTGCAAGACAGATCTTCTGCTATTTCAACCCGATCACACTAAATGCATCTTTATAGCACGCAGTGTGTTTATCGTCCGAAATTTATATGCGAAAATTAGTTTTTGCGTGCATAGTATACGCATGGGTTGGTTATGGTAGTTAATTTAGTATTGGTGTGGTCTGTGTGTATTATATGTTTGGTTAGAATTGGTGTGGGATGTGTATGTATTACACATAAATGAACTGCGTTTCAAATGCACACGAAAGCTGTGTATCATGTGCACGTAAAAAATAATTTTCGTTGATAAAATGCACAATAAAACACAATGCGTGCAATGTGGTCTATTATTTATGGCTAAAGTAGTCCATAAAATTTTGGGTCAAACCTTATTTCTGACAGTAGATACATCCGAAATAAATGCCTGAATGGTCTCTTATTCTGTCAGATATATTACAGTTTTTCTCAATTGCTAAAACACTAAAATTCATTGGCTGAACAAAGTTCTCAGTTGCCCAAACTCATTTAGCTAATTGTGGAGTTTGTTGTCAATACCGTAAACAATTTCACATGATAAAACACAATTTGCAGATCTCACTTAGACTTTTCAGCAAAACTCTGAACACATTCTCATTCTCAAAACACATTCTGCACTCTAATGCACATATCATCCATACTGGTAAACACAAGTGGCAAAAATCAAATACAAATAGAGAACACATGTCATTTGATTGAACACTGATTCTGAAAACTGATTTAACCTGTTTCAAACGATGTGACACAACCAATATTAGCCAGTTCAGAGAGCAAGGTGGGAAGGAGAAAGTCTGAGAATGGATAGAAGAAACAATGTGAGAGGACGAGGGAAAGAGGAGGAGGAAGAGGAGAAGGAAAAGGAGGAGGAGGGGGGCAAGGAAGAGGAAGAAGAGGAGGAGGAGGAGGAGAAGGGAGACAGGCGACAATACTGCTTGTGATGTCAACGAAGTGCTCTGGCCTGACCCAGGCCAAAGACAAGAAGCACATGTTTACTCCTTTCATTTGTGTCCCTTTGATTATTGTATGTAGTACTGTGCACTGCTGTAGACTGTATAATGAAAAAATATGAAATTTGATTGAGATTTGTTTTGACATATAGTTCTCCCTGAGAACTATATGTTTTGAACAATGTATTTTAAATTTTGGTGTATTGTTTACTGACTGCTTGATAGTGTATAGCATTTTGATCATTTTGTTTATGATTTGAGAGCAGTGTTTGAATTTGAACACAGGTAAAACTGTTTCGAGAGCAGTGTTTGAATTTGAACACAGGTAAAACTGTTTCGAGAGCAGTGTTTGAATTTGAACACAGGTAAAACTGTTTCGAGAGCAGTGTTTGAATTTGAACACAGGTAAAATTGTTTTGAGACGAAAGTTTCATTTTGCAAGTGGAGTCAGAGGTTTTGTAAATAGAGCTTGAAGATGAGGTTTTGTGTTTTCAGAAAATGGAGCAAGGTTTCAAATTGTTTTAGCAGTTAATAAAAACTGTAATCAGGGGGGCAATTTTGACCATAATTTTTATTTAGCAGTGCACTCAACTTTACACTTCTAACTTCACGATATAACATTTTTTTATTGACATTACATGTATGTATTGCGTCTAAAGGAAAAACTTTTCAAATTCAATGCAGTTAACACAAAGTCTAAGCAACCTTGTAAAGCTTAATTTGCTTTTTCCCTAAGCTTTTTTTCTTACCCAGCAAGGTCAAATATAGGGTGAAATACCCTCCATTAATTAAATTCTTGCATCACCATGCACCAAATACAGTACCTGCTATGTGTCTATTCACCAAACAACTTTATATTCTGTACCCTCATGTAGGTCATATTTTAAAGATGCTATTAATCTACTTTTTAATTATGAAAATAATGTTGCAGTATAAATACAGATTAGATGATGGATCATCCTTCCTCAGTGCCCTGGCAAAGTACTTGCCTGTATAATTAAAATGACTATGAGAGAGTAGAATAGGGGGGACAGGAAAACTGGCATTTCTCTCTATCTCACCCACTCTTTCTCATTCTGTTTTTAAGACTGCTGTCTTGCTCAATCTAATCAAGGTAGACAGACTATATGTTTTATGCTGTCTATGTAAATTTGCGCCATTGCCGAATTCTGAAACCGTGTTTCAGTGATCCCAACATTTTAATTTAGTGAAAATGAGTGTGGTTTATTTATTTTAATTTTTTATATATTATAGTAAACTTATTTTAAAAAGCTACAGTATGTATACAGTAAAGTAACCAGAATCACTATTACTGCCGCGACAACTGCCGCTGCAAAAATAAACCAGTCGCATTTTAAAGTCGTTCACGAAATGACCACCAGGTGGTGCAAATGGACGTTTAGTGAAAGTAAAACGTAAATATAGCAGCGATTGCGGGCACAAGCTGGTGGCACTGCAACCCCGACCTAAAGGCACCGGGGTGGCGGAACCACCGGCTTTGGCCCTACATCGCTGCTCGCAGCTATATACATATATAAAGACACAGAGAATGTTACTTGCTTTACCTGATTAGAATGCTACCTTGAAAAACAATAATTTAAATTAAATCTCACCCGACAAAGAAATTCCCCTGTCCCCTCCCCACGATTGTCCTCAAACAGAGCACTAATCTGTTTATTTTTAAGTTACACATTCTACATTGATTAAAAAATAAACATATATGGAAGAAAGAGGCCACACTTTGCATAGACAGTTTATTTTACACAAACGCGTTTCGGCGCGTGCCTTCTTCAGTGTGCAAAGAGTCATACTTTACCCCTGGGTTCACCAATCTCGGTCCTGGAGGTCCACTGTCCCTGCAGAGTTTAGCTCCAACCCTGATCAAACACACCTGAGCAAGCTAATCAAGGTCTTCGGGATCAGTAGAAACTCACAGGTAGGCGTGTTTGATCAGGGTTGGAGTTAAACTCTGCTGGGACAGTGGCCCTCCAGGACCGAGATTGGTGAACCCTGCTTTACCCGATCTTATACCCACACCAGTTGACACACCCATAATCACATCAACCAATAATTTTAAAATGATGCACATGTTACCAATGTTTCAATGAGTCCATTAATGAAAGACAAATACACATATTTAAATACAACATATAATACAATACTTGTATTATGTTTACAGGAAACAGCTTAGAGACAGGTCCTCATTCATTCCATTGGGAATAGGCCTTTATCACATTTCTTGGTTTGGAACATTCAAAATCGCCAAGCAGTGTACTCGCACTTCCGGTGGTTACTTAGTTACCAGATAAACTATGCCTGCCTCCTCTCGCCGGTGCTATTGCAGTGTACCGGGTTGTTCAACATCAAAACAAAGACAGCCATACCTTAGCTTCCATGACTTCCCAAAAGACGAACACCTCCGCAAGGCTTGGGTGAGATTGATAAGGAGGGACGAAGGTCCTTTGTTCCATATAAGTCGGGGTAGTACGTTTGTATGCAGCTTGCACTTTGACGAGGAAAGCATTTACGTCTCGAAAAGTGGGCGGAGGAGACTAAAATCCGGTACTACACCAAGTCGATTTTCGTGGAACAGCTGGGGGGAGACTCGTGTGCTTCGCCAGTCAGGTTTCGATCGGGTTAATGCGCGTTTTGAAGTAACGTTAGTTGAAGAGTCACAGAATAGCGACTCTGCTATAGAGAACGCGGATGAACAGCCCACAGTCGCGGAGGATCAACAACCCGCGGCCGCCAGTGATCACAATTACTCCCGCGACTCCGCAGGTGGACTAGATGCTTGTTGTCTTGGCCAACTTTTGGGAGATTCGAGAGAGAAGTAGTCCAGCGATAACAGGCAGCCATTTCGAACGCAATAACCGGAAGACGCAGTACACTGCTTCAGCTATTTTTGACGGTTACTTCCGGCGTTCTATTTTGATGCGATAAAGGCCTATACATGTGTTTAAACTAAAAATGTACCAAGCCTCCCTTTGAAGGAGGCGGTTCTCACTGTCTCCCCCGCTTGAAGACCAACCGACACACTCCAGACCCATAAATTTAAGCATATTGGCATTATGTCCCTCAGAGTTAAAATGTCTTGCAACTGATGATTTCTCATCATTCTTTTTAAGAGCACACTTATGCTCAAAAATTCGGGTCTTCAGTTGTTGCTTCGTTTTGCCCACATAAAAAAGCCCACAAGGACATGTCAGTAAATAAACAATAAAGGTGGAAAGACATGTAATTCTGCCCTTAACTTTATAAGTTCTGCCTGTTTTTGGATGTGTAAACATATTGTCTGTCAGCATAAAATTACATGCCACACAGTTCAAACACTTAAAATTACCGTGAGGAATTTTGAAGGGGAAAGACGACTGGGGATGCGCAGGAAGGTGCGAGCGCACTAATCGATCTCTCAGGCTGGGTGCTCGTTTATAGCAAGTACGTGGTAGATCTTGGAACGTGTGTCCTATGTGAGGGCCGCTACTTAGAATGTGCCAATGACGTTGCACGATGTTCTTTAAACTATTCAAGATATGGCCATAAGTTGATACAAGGGTAACTGGAGTGTTATTTGATTTTACCTGATCAGTACGTTTGGTCATCAAGTCAGCGCGCTGTAAACTGAGCGTGCACTCTACACAGTCACGCACTAAATTGTTTGTATAACCTCTCTATCGATAAATCTTTGACACAGCTCCCCCTCTTGTCGCTCAAAATCCTCATCATCACTACAAATGCGGCGCACTCTTAGCAATTGACTATAAGGTAGACTACGTTTATCATATCAACGATTGAAATGCCGACCGATACTTGGGAGACACAATTTAATTAACTGGAGAATTTACGCAAGAAAGAAACAAGAGCACTGCTTCATGGTACCGTACTCTCCCAATACTGGAGGAATAAATGCATACCCAGAGGATTATGCATTATGAAGGAACCAACACTGGGCCGTGATGATCCGCAGTTTTGCAATAAATGGTGTGATATCCTCAATAAGTGTTCTCTCGATTTGATGTTGTAAATAGTCGACAATCAAAACAAGAAACTTGCTTCAATCAAACAAGAGATTACAGAGCTAGAACCGCAGCTGACAACAAAATTCTCCTCTATGCAACTTAAAGGGATACTCCACTTTTTTTGGAAATAGGCTCATTTTACCACTCCCCCAGAGTTAAACAGTTGGGTTTTACCGTTTTCAAATGTATTCAGCCGATTTTTTGATATTTAGAAGAATATCAGTAACCAGTCTTAAGTCTCATTTAATCTCACTCTGATTTCCATAGTATATTTTTTTCCTACTATGGAAGTCAATGAGACCAGAAACTGTCTGGTTGCTGATATTCTTCTAAATATTCTTCCCCCATGGGGAATTTTTAATTAAAACAAGGTAATTCATTTTTAAAGTGTAGCCACAATAAATATATTTTTGAATGCATGTCATGATATATTTCTATAGCGTTTTATTTTTACAGGAGTGCGGTGAGTCATTATTTCGGCCTCTGTGCTCATGCTTGCCATGTAAAAGCGGCTAATGGGTGAATATTGCATGAATAAGTCTACATTCGCAAGATGGAGTATGCACATGTCACGGTCTGGTGCTGGCTGAGGAACCGGAGGACTCCAGAGTAACCATAAAGATAGCTTTTAATATAATAAACAGGCAGGAAGACAGAAACACGGGTGCAACACAGCTCACATTAGACAACGAGCGACAAAGACCGAATGAAACTGAGGGAACTAAATACACAGATGAATCAAACATAATGGAGTGAAAACAGGTGAAACAGATGATCAAAAACGAGGAACAGGTGGCTGATGAGGGAGTGAGTTCAGGAAAAGGGAGACAAAAGGATCCTGGGAAGTGTAGTTCAGATGACGAAGACAGACTGGTGCAGACGAAGGACTGTGACAGCGCATTTGGCTATTCGTTCTGTGTTTTCTTTCGAAACAGTTAAGCTATTTAGGTGGTACTAAAATCATGTTGTTGATGCGGTGGTGACGCTTGTAACAACGGCAATAAATAAAGCACCTATAAGCTGTCACAAAGAACAGGCAAAAGCAATGATTATGAATATGTCAAATATAGCAAGGAGAAATTTTAATTGTTTATTAATAAAGATGAAGTTGACGATGCTGACTCGCGATCTTTGCAGTAGGCTAGTGGATGCGCCAGTGAGAAATGCACATTTCACAGCAGAGAGCAATCTTTTTGGTTTAGTTTCGTTTTGAATTGTTCTGTTTACAAGTTAACATTTCAATATAGATATACGTTTCAGGTCTGTGGGGTAGGATATACTTATACGCTGAGTTTATACTTAGCCTATGAGACGCGCTCCGCACCGGCACCTGCGTGTCATGATTATAATTGTTTGCTTTTACTTCTTATTTCTTATGTATTAAATCCAGGCAATTTGAGGACGAAACATTGATTAAAATCAAGATAAAATCGAAAGGAAAACGAAATTCACTTTATAAAAGCGCTTTTCTGTTTGAGCTCTTTGGAAGTTTTAAATCCGTCTTTTAGTGCCGCTTCAGCGCGCCCACGTCCGAATAACGGAGAACTGTCACGTCTGTTACATTGATTTTCCTCATAAATGCGAACACGAAAAATAAAATAAGATGAATATTTTATGTTCTGTGGAGAGTCAACCCTTCCTCATTCGATTTGCGCAGTGTAGTTGAATCCTTGATTTTCTTCTTTACCACTTATTTATAAACAAGCACTTTCTATTTTTATATCATGTGAACTTATCCTTGATACTATTCCTTATAAAAAACAATTGGATTGCTTTGATATCGCTACTTATATCCAACCTTCCGAATCCCGGCTACTAGCCTTTAGCCCGCTAGCATTCCACGCGTGCCCTCTCGCCTATTGGCTGTCTCATTTTACACCCGTTTCACTGAATCCTTGTTATTTCCGGCATTTCAGTCCTAAATTAGTAGTGATAGTTATAGTTTCACTACTAATTTCCTCTTCATCTGTTATAATGGCGAACATATCAGATGCGTGTCTAACATTACCTCTGAGTGCAGGTGAAGACACGTTCAAGCTCTTCACGGTGAAGCAGGAGCTGGAATACGTCGAGAAGCAGATCTTTGGTCTGCTGGTGAAGCAAGCCGAGCTGTTGGATCGGCGCTCAACGCTTGAAGCATCACGCGCTGACACTCACAAATCAGTGGTTAGTAACGTTAACTCTTTGACTCCGACTTCTTCTACTCCGTATGTTCCTCTGCCCAGGAGGACGCGATCATCTCGGGCTTCATTCACTCCGGCACCGAAACAACAACATGGGCCATGGATCACACAGCGGAAGACACAAGCCAGGACCAGAGCTGCCTCTCCGCCCCTCCCGGTCTTCGAGATCTCCACCCGGAACCGCTTCTCCCCTCTTCGCGAGCCGGAACGCGATGACGCCGTGATCATCGGCACATTCATGGTCCGCCATGTCCGTGCTACTTCGGGTAAAGGTAAGGCGCGTACTCACTGCTTTCCTGGTGCTCGTGTTCTTGATGTTGCTGCACAGGTTCCCGAGATCCTGAATGGTGACGAACGCGTCGGAGCTGTTGTGCTGCACACGGGAGCGAACGACATTAGGCTGCGGCAGACGGAGGTTCTGAAGAAGGACTACAGGAGCCTGATCGAGACAGTACGCAGCACAGCGCCTAAAGCAGCGATCATCCTGTCTGGACCGCTTCCCACGTACAGACAAGGACAGGAAAGGTTCAGTAGACTATTTGCATTAAATGAATGGTTAATGTCATTGTGTAATGATGAACAGAAGCTGCTCTTTGTAAATAATTGGCATCTGTTTTGGGAGAGACCCAGGCTGTACCGTGCACATGGACTCAATCCCAGCCAAATCGGAGCGGCTGTGCTGTCGGACAACATCTCCAAGACGTTACGCACCAGATGACTAGTTCATGAAATGACATTCTAAAGCAGACAAATGTGGTTCAGGCAACGCATAGCCAATTGATTATCACTGCAAGCCTATGTAACGTTAGACTATATTTATAACAAAATTAAATATAAAACAACCCTGCCTCTTTTCGTTTAAATTTAAAAATATTAAACATATTCCAGGCAATATGTAATGTAATGTATTGCATATCGCATTGGTACAAATGTTGCAATAAACAACATGATGATCTTACAGATGATCTTGTAATAAAATAAAAAAAAGACAAAACTATCTCTTTTTGTTGAAATTCAGTTTTATCAATAATAGCCATTATAAAAGTATAAGTAAAAGGTACAAAAAGATATACAGTAAAGCTTAAATAACATCAAGAAACAATTCAGTCAGTCAAATATAATTCAGCGCTCAAAGATATGAAACTTCACGTAGCCTTCTGCCAAAACTATTGGCCAGGGAACGAATTATAGATTCACGAGACCAAAGATCACCTGTTAGGTTTATACAAGACGAACTATATCTCACGTTTAACCACTACAGAGACATCCGAGTCAGCGGCAAACATCAGAACGACTAGCCGAGGAAAGGCTGTTCCAGGCGGGGGACACGAGCGCGAGCGTCCGGTGATCGATTGGAATGGATCTCAGTCAAATTATCATAAATCTATCAATAAACCACAGATTTGAGCTTTAAAAAACTACTTTCTCGCCTGAAAAACTCTTAAAACTACATTTCGTTACACAATAACAGTAGTACTATATTGCAACTGTATGCTTCTAATGCCCTTGTAGCACGCGCGATTGACGATACTCTGTCCACCAATCAGCATTCTGCAGTGAGTATAGCTCCACTGTTTTAGTACCCTTTTACCCCAACGGAAGGGTACCCAAAAAGTGGTACGGTACGGTTCGGCTTTTTGGTACCATTCACAAAATTTGACAGTGGAAACGCAAATAATTGCGTACCGAACCGAACTGTACCGTACCGTACCACTCAGTGGAAACGAGCCATTAGAAGAAATGACTAGCAGTTTGAGCACCATTTTCACTAGTACATTAGATATTGTTGCACCAATTAGATTAAAAAAGGTTAGAGAGAAAACTAAAGCACCATGGTACAACAGTGCTACGCATGCTATCAAGAGAGAAACTCGCAACTTAGAGCGTAAATGGAAACAAACTAATTTAGAGGTCTTTAGAATCGCGTGGAAAGACAGTATGTCACGTTATAAAAAGACACTGAAAAAACAGCCAGGGCTGAGCATCTCCGCAAACTAATCGAAAATAACCAAAATAATCCAAGGTTTTTATTTAACAACGTGGCTAGACTAACAAATAAACAGACATCACCAGAGCAAAATATACCGTTACAGTTTAGTAGTAATGATTTTATGAATTACTTCAATGAGAAAATAGAAAGCATCCGAAACACAATTATAAATGTACAATCCTCTGCCTGGTGTCTTATGATTCAGCTTCAATTATGGCCCCTCTAGAACAACTACACCGCTTTACAACGATAGGACAGGAGGAGCTAAATAAACTTAACATTGCATCTAAACCAACAACTTGTTTATTAGATCCAATACCCACTAAACTACTGAAAGAACTATTACCTGTAGTGGAAGAGCCCCTCCTCAATATTATTAACTCGTCTTTATCTTTAGGTCATGTTCCAAAAATATTCAAGCTGTAATAAAACCTCTCATTAAGAAACCGCAATTAGATAACTTGGCAAATGACAGACCCATTTTAAATCGTCCATTTATGTCCAAAATACTAGAAAAAAGTAGTGTCCGCTCAATTGTGCTCTTTTTTGCAAGAAAATGATATCTATGAAAAATTCCAGTCAGGATTCAGACCGCGTCATAGTTGTAGCAAATGCAACATTTAATAATATACATAAAATGTATTTAAGGGGTACATAAATTGTACGTAAAATGTACATAAAATCAATTTAATTCAAAGGGAATGATTCATTGATTTACACTGAATCTTAAACGAATCACCAATGGAACCGAGCAAACGACTCGTTTAGAGTTCATTTGAACGGGACGTAATTATAACCTTTGCAAGGATATAAATTCCCAATCTATAGTGAAACACTATGTCTTAGCAAGGTAACTTTAGATCGAACAGTACAAGACATTAAATGTGCACACATGACACAAGAAAATTTATCTTTTCAAATATATGGAAGACTTTATTAGCTATTCTAAACACAAAACTAAGGTCTAAACATACTCACGCGCACACACACATTCATACAGTCGCGAAAGGGAAAGAGTGAGTTGGAAAGAGTGAGAGAGAAAGTTTCAACTTTCTATATGCACGTAAGACATGACCTGAAAGGACCACCAAGCATTAATTTTAACCTTCGTTTCTTAGAGAGGTTATTTAATTTACATTAAAGCACCAGTTCAGTTAGAGTCTGAAGGGTTACTTGCAAGTTCATGCATGGCTTTGGGAGTTCCCTTTGTCTGCATCTTAGAAGGGGGGTGTCCCGGGTCCTCGTGGCTGGTTGTCTTTGAAGTGCCTGGAGGGTTGTTTGGAGCTGCCGATCACGTATGGTTGGCAGGCAAATGAGAGTCCTAATGCTTCGAAGCGCGTTGCGGTGAGCCGTTTGAGAAGCTGTAGCAAACTTAACTTTGTAACGAGACTCTTACGAAAAAGACAATAAAGGAAAGAAATGAAAGTAAGGCGAGTTGGATGGCTTGAATGAGCTGAATTGTAACCCTGATCTTGATGGGTTATTCGTCTGCTGGTCGAATTTGGTCTAGTCGATGTAGAAGCATGCGCACACGCTCTTTGTTTCAGAGAGAAGCAAGAACAGAACACTCTCTTGCTGGTTTTAGAGAGACACGAACTTAACAGTTACAGAACTGAACGAACTCAAATGGGTCGAACAGAAAACTGAACACGAGCAAAAATCTAACAGAAAAACTGAACATGAGGTCTATTGTTCAAATCTTTAACTTAGACTTTATTCCAACCTCCCAGAAACTTCTGGCCAATGAGACAATGGCATCATTTTAGGAGGTGGATCTACTTCTGCTTATCATAAATTATGGATGGTCTGTGACCTGCCTGGTCTCCAGCATTTAGCAGAGAACAAGAGAACACAGTTTTAAGATTATATATTATAATCATAAAACAAAGCATTTTAGACAGATTTCAATCAAGCCATCTTTTGAATTAGGAGAATATGGTTCTTTTGATAGGAGGCACGACACATTCACACACACACATTCAATGGTTGTATAACAATTACAAGAGTTAATAGTTAACAACAATTACATGATTAATATGTGATCTAAGCATAATAACACATGAAGTGTAGGAACATTAGCAAACATAGGATTAAATGCTTGAGCAGAAGTCCATTGAAAATGGTTCTGAAGTGAGTTTGATTTTATGTGGGAGATATCCGATCTCAACCGTAAGGTTACTGAGGGTTCAACGTGTGGGGGACGAGGAAAGATGTTCTGTGGAACATCTTTGTCAGGGGATCAAAGGAGTGCCCCCTTTCTGTGGCATTCTGTTGGTCTCCAGGACCATAAAAAGTCTTCTGAGGGGGGGTTTGGAGACCTTTTGGAGCCATCCAGTCAATGGAATGTGAGCTCCAAAACCATTGGAGTGTTGAATCCATGTGAATTAATCCCATGAGAGATTAATTTGATTAAGTTGTGTTTGATTCGCCTCAATTCTCTACATAGTACAGAAACTGCGCTAGTTAAAATTACAAATGATTTACTTTTAGCTTCTGATCAAGGCTGTATCTCAATACTAGTCCTACTTGATCTTAGCGCTGCGTTCGACACTATAGATCATAAAGTACTCTTGGATCGACTACAAAACTACACTGGTGTTCAGGGACAGGCATTAAGCTGGTTTAGATCGTACTTATCGGACCGTTATCATTTTGTCTGTTTAAATGGGAAAAAATCAAAGATAACGTCAGTAGACTAAGGAGTACCGCAAGGATCGGTTTTAGGCCCTCTGCTATTCTCAATATATGCTGCCACTTGGTAATATTATAAGAAAACATGGAATTAATTTTCACTGTTACGCTGACGACACTCAATTATACTGTATATTTCATCACGACCAGATGAAAACACTAACTTATCTAAAATGACAGAGTGTCTCAAAGATATAAAATGCTGGATGACGCGTAATTTCCTGCTAATAAATTCAGATAAAACGGAGGTATTACTTATTGGTCAAAAAAACTACTCACAAAACCTCTTACAATACAACTTTAATATAGACGGATGTCCTGTTACTTTATCCACTACAGTAAAAGACCTGGGTGTTATACTAGACAGCAACTTGTCTTTCGAAAATCATATTTCAGATGTTACAAGAACAGCCTTTTTCCACCTTAGAAACATAAGCTACGTAACATGCTATCTGTTTCTGATGCAGAAAAATTAGTTCACGCATTCATGACCTCGAGACTAGATTACTGTAATGCTTTATTAGCCGGTTGTCCTGCATCCTCAATAAACAAGCTACAGTTAGTACAAAATGCAGCTGCTAGAGTTCTAACTAGGTCAAGAAAATATGATCATATAACACCGATTCTATCATCCCTACACTGGTTACCTATTAAGTTCCGTATCAATTACAAAATACTACTACTAACCTATAAAGCCCTAAATGGTTTAGCTCCTATGTACTTAACGGACCTTCTTTCGCCCTACAATCCACCGCGTTTCTTAAGATCACTAAATTCAAGGCTTCTGGTCATTACTAGGATATCGAAGTCCAGTAAAGGAGGGAGGGCGTTCTCGCATTTAGCTCCAAAACTCTGGAATAGCCTTTCCGATACGGTCCGAGGCTCTGACTCGCTGACACAGTTTAAAACTAGATTAAAGACGCATCTCTTTAGTCAAGCATTCACATAATGCTTAACTTTTAGTCCTCTGTTATGCCATACGGAACCGTTTGCCACTGAAACTGCTTAACGCACCAGTGGGGCTCGACAGCCTTTTAGACAAACGGGTCGGCGCGTATGGTTGGGTTGTGGAGAGTTTGGGTTGCGGAGAGTTTGTGAGATAGTGGTTTTCTAACACCGTATAATGGAAATCATTATGAACATCGGTTATGCTAATTATTTCCCATCTGCCTTTCTGCTGTTATCTCGGGACGCTTGTCCCGTGAAAAATGGCGTTCGTCAGGTCCAGTTTTGTATCCAGCCTCTCACGGGGATTTCGGATGCCCCAACGCCTGTGATGAGAAGACCAACGCCTGTGAAGAGACGACTCAACGCCTGCGATATGTTATGGCGCCGTTTTATTCATAAACAATATTTATATTTAATATTTATATATAAACAATATGAATGTAAGCCAGAGGAGAACTGGCCCCCGACTGAGCCTGGGTTCTCCCAAGGTTTTTTCTCCATCCAATCTGTTTTGGTTCCTTGCCACTGTCACCTTGCTTTTGGCTTGCTTTTGGCTTGCTCCGTTGGGGTTATTTAGTGTTTAGCAATGTTGTTGATCTGTGTTATATTACTTCATGTTATCACTGTGAAGCTGCTTTGATACAATCTGTATTGTGAAAAGCGCTATATAAATAAATGTGACTTGACTTGACTTGTAGGCTAATTCACAGAATTACAAAAAATATAGGCACGTGCATAACGCTGGAATTCACCAATTTTATTTTGCATATGGTCCCGGGACTGACTTGCTATGCCACTGTCAAATAGCCGTGATAAACGACTAAACTCCTGCTTTCTCATCTTACTAGGGCTGTAACCATAGACCAAACCTACAATTCTGTTCATATCACGAGTTTTGATTTGAATTTTATTTTTTTTTAAATCATATTTTCGGTGCTGATGCAGTGGTTCATAACATGTAATTTTGCGCTCAAGTTGAAAGGCATTTTGTGCATAGTAAAACATATCTACAACATTTATCAAGTTCACTGATAATTGTGCATGCATTTATTAATCATTATGATACTAAAATCATAATAAAGTAGCCTCCCTTTCAATAGTCCAAATTCACGGGCATTTTTGCCTTTCTTCTGTGGATTTCTTCAGCTCCTGATTGATTAAAATTCAGATAGATCGACAAACCGGCTCATTCAACCGCACGGCACACCTCACAAATTCAAGCCTACAGCTCCCAAACTTTTTAGACATGTTTAAAAATGATCGTGAGGTCGAGAGGTTCGGCTCGACTCGTAGCCTATCTTCCTAGCACACGACACGAGCCGCAAAATGTGAGCACAACCGATTTCCACGCGATTTCTCCCAGCGACAACAATTTTAAAGAATTTATCCTCAACTTTTTTTTTGGTGTAGGGAGCCTACGTATTTTATTGTTAACTTACTAATAGTTGTCCTAATTTAAAAATGTAGTAGCCCTGTGTCCAACTGTGAAGCAGAGTCAGAAGCGTGCAGATCCATGTGCAGTATATGTTTATTAAGAATAGTCAGACAGGCAGAAGTCAACGATCAGCATTCAATATAGAGCAGGCAATCCAGAGCATAAACAATACCAGGCAGAGGTCAGGACAGGCGGCAACAATCGTAATCCAGAGAGAGACAGGCAAGGGTCGGGGCAGGCAGCAAACAGAGAATCAAAGTCCTAGAACAGTCACGGGTCGATACACGGGCAATCCAGATAATCAGTAAAGAAACGCTCAGAAATGTCGCCGGGGCAAAACAAGACTTCGCACTGATAGAGAGTCAGAGAGCAGTTTATATGGAGAGGTAAATGAGGAACACCTGTGTTGGTGATTAGACCTAGGTACGGGGCTTTATGGGAAATGGAGTTCAGTACTCAGGAGACGGAGCTCTGGGTTGAGCGGAGAGAGCCACGGAGGCGCGATTCATGACACCAACACAGCACACTCCACTGTTGTGGTGGCAATTTCAGTATATTTACTCACTAACACTGCTGTGGAAACGCAATAAGAATGGAAACTAAAATATGGTCGTATCGTGCTACAGCGCACATTATATCAGCTGCAGTTCGGGCGCCTCAGTCCCAATACACACGACGTATATTCACATCACATGTTAATGCAGCGGTAGAGTTACACACACACAGGACAATGCACTTATTCACAATAACAAAAGTTCATTATTTGCTCGTGCTTTAAAGCTTTGCCGAGTAAACATTTCTTTGCCGTTCTGTTCTAATGCACTTTTTCTGAGCGCGTACTGAAGCGCGTGCGGACTGTCAAACAGCACGACTTAGATTTTTGTTGGGTCAGACCCATATGATTGCGATGGGGGCCGAGACCGAGAGAGCTACATGGAGCTACATGGAGCCACATGGAGCTACATGGAAAAAATATGCACCAAACAAGCCACTTTGAAATTTACCTATTTTGATGAATACAAAAGTTGGGTGACCCTCCCCTATAGACTAAAAAAAGTTGGATGACCCTCCCCTCATCATAGAATAAAAAGACATGACCCTCCCCTATTTTCCTTTGGTGGACCTTTCCATAAATACCGAACGGTCCCTTAGGTCTATTCGTCTCAAGGCTTTCTATTCAAAAGGGATTGTAAGACAATACAGTACATGAATACGAATATTTCTCCTGAGCAACCTTCTCCCCCTTTATCTGAAAACACTCTGTTTAAACCGAAGAGCACTTTTCTCCCTCCCATGAACAATTCATCAGTGGAAACATTCTGCCAGCTGGTAGAGCAAGACGTTTTTTCCTGCTTTAAGCCCGACGACTATTTCATTAGACATAATTTGTTGTCTTCCGAGAAAGAAGCATTACATACATTGATGGCTGATGATGATATAATTATTAAAACTGCAGACAAGGGAGGCTCAATTGTTGTTCAGGACAGGTCTGCTTATGTACAAGAAACAGAGAGACAACTTGGTGACGTTAACTTTTATGCTCGCTTACAATGTGATGCCACTATGAAGTTTAGTGAAGAGATAAAAACTATATTGAAGAGGGCTGTATCTAACGCAATAATTAATGAAAAAGAATACGGGTTTCTGTTACAAACTAACCCATTGAGATACTACTGACTTTCTGATGAAATTGTCATGTATTGGGGAGATTTGCACAACTGATCTATTGTACTCTATGGATGTGACCAAGTTGTATATTAATATCCCATATGATGCAGGGCTAGTGTCCTTGGAGTATTACTTGCAGATAAATCGAGTTCCACATACTGAGTTTTTGTTGTCATTGGCTAATGAAGTTCTTACAAAAAATTATTTTATGTTTCGAAATATTTTTTTTTTTCTACAAACTCAAGGCACTACCATGGGTTCGCCCTTGGTGCCTAATAATGCCAATCTCTTTTGGGCAAATTTGAACAGGATTTTATCTACAATTCTAATCCTTTTAATCAGTATCTGAAAGTGTGGTATAGATATATATGAAGAGTTCAGATGCAAAAGCCTCTAAATGCCATTTGAAATTTTCTTCTAGAATGATAATTTTTATCAAGTTTGTATATTTAAGTTCAGTGATTTCACTTAAATGGCAATGATACTTACATATTAATTGTTATTTAAGTGAAATTACTGAACTTAAATATACAAGTTTAATAAAAAATCATCATTAAAGAAGAAAATTTCAAATGGCATTTAGAGGCTTTTGCATCTGAACTCTTCATATAGATGACATATTCTTTGTATGGTCGTATAAAAAATAAATAAATAAAATAAAATAAATAAATAAATAAAACATAAAAAAATAGTAATAAATAAATAAAAATAAGGGGGGGGTATAAAATAAAAGAACAAAGATTATACAAACAAAACAAAAAACAACAAAAACAAAGGGGAGGAAAAATAGAAATTAAAAATAGGGAGGATGAAGAGTTAAAATGGCTATTGCATATTGATTTCGCTTGAGTTTGCAATTGCACCTTACTCTCCTGAATTTTTTATTTTTTTTTTTTTAACACCAACGCACAATGGCTGGACCTTCCAGATCATTTGTGCATGACCCGGCTGCGTCTCTGCCTGCACATGGTTAATACTGTAAGACTGAAGTGTCTGAGAGGAGTTTACCAAACCACATTGTCCGGACCTTCCGGATCACTGGAACATGATCCGGTCGTGTCTCTGCCCGTGCTTGGATATAGTCCAATTATTATTGTTGTTATTATTTTTAAATGACCACTGGTTGTAGTCTTGAGTTATGCATTTTTAGCCAGGTGTCATGTTTTTTTTCCCCATCCTTTCTTATTCTCTTGACTTTGTCGAGGGGAGGAAAGGGGGAAGGAAAAAAATGAAAGAGGAGAATAGAGAAGAAAAAAAAGGGGAAAAAAGAGAGGAAAAAAAAGGAAAATGGGAAAGAAAAAAAAAATTGTATACAATTATAACGAATGTATACATGCATGTACATGCACACACATACCCGTATTTACACACACCCACACACAAACACATACATATACATACACATACATACATACACACGAGCACACACACACACACACACACACATATATATACGGTGTATATATATATATATATATATATATATATATATGAAGAGTTCAGATGCAAAAGCCTCTAAGTGCCTTTTGAAATTTTCTTCTAGAATGATCATTTTTATCAAGCTTGTATATTTAAGTTCAGTGATTTCACTTAAATGGCAATGATAATTACCTATTACTTGTTATTTAAGTGAAATTACTGAACTTAAATATACAAGTTTGATAAAAAGCATCATTAAAGAAGAAAATTTCAAATGGCATTTAGAGGCTTTTGCATCTGAACTCTTCATATATATATATATATATATATATATATATATATATACTGAAAAAAATTACATTTATTGGCTTTTCTAACTAGATTACTAGAAAAGTCAAAATAATTTGTTTCTGCTATGATTTTAATTTAGACTGCGTGCCATGTGGTAATTAGTACTTACTTTATCCCATTGAATTGCAATGACACTTAAATGTCAGGGCAAAATACTGTGTAATTATTTTTTTTCAACATTTTTTTTTTTTTTTTTGTTTTCTTGATAACAGTACCTTTCTCTTTAATTGCAGTGCAAATAGTGTTGTTTTGTATTGCTACATAGTAAGTAGCGTTTGTTACCCCCTTGTTCTGTGTAGTTTGGTTAAGTGTAACTACTGCGGGCTGTAAATTAAAGTGGCGCTTGTTACCCCCTTGTTCTGTGTAGTTACAGGGTAAAGGCTGGCATACACTGTGCGATTTCAACAAGGTACCTACTCACACTCAACGAGTAAATCGCATGCGATGCAAAGCCAAAGTTCAGGATTTATGTGCTCACACTGTACGGTCCTATCGTCGAGCTGCGACTTCACTGCTTACACTATATGTGTAATATCTGCGATAACCCCCTGGATTGCGCCTATAGACGTGTGTGTATCCAGATATATTGTCAAAACAAGCATCTGCTATCCATATCAAGATGATTTTGAATTTTCAGTTTATGCATTTAATTATTATTAGGATTATTGTATTATAATTATTAGGGGAGGTCTGTAGGCTAATTTTATTATTAAATTGATCCGCTATTGTAATTAATTTGCAGTGCAATATTTTCACAGCACATAACCAACGTGCTGTGAGGATAATAAAATATTACATAATCTTACTCCTCATTAAAAATTGTCTAAAACATTTAGGTCGATTACAATGAATTATAGGCATATAAAATAGCTATTTAACAGTCTATAATATGTCCAAACATTGCCATAATTATCATCAATGAAAATTAAAAACAGGTTTATTTCAAAAACATTGTTTAACAAATTAATAAAAGAGGTTTTACATCGCAGGTGGCTTGGAAGACGTGGGTAATATTATCCATTTTGCAACACAAACTGGAGGTAAGCAACAGTAATTTGTAGCTAGTTTGAACTACAGAACTTAAAGCTCTCCCTCTTTTCGTTTTTATTTTAATTTTATTTTTGCTGCAGATGAAAAGTTTAAACTTCTGTTTTCGCGCAGGTGCAGTGAGGGAAAAAACACTGAATTTAGGGCAATCGGTACGTAGCGTTGCTTCAACTGTGCGATATAGTCACGAGGAGCGACGAAAATTTCTGACATGCCAGAAATTCATCCGATTGTCGATCGTGAGAGGTTAATCGCCTCTCGTTTCTCCCTGTACACTGCACGAACACTGCACGACAAACGACGCACGACAAAGCTGAAAATCGGTCCGACACGAAAAAGAGCCGCACGAGTCAGAATTCGGCTCAAAATTGGACGAAAATCGCACAGTGTATGCCCGCCTTAAGTGTAACTCCTGCGGGCTGTAAATTAAAGTGCCACTTGTTACCCCCTTGTTCTGTGTAGTTACAGGGTAAGTGTAACTCCTGCAGGCTGTAAATTAAAGTGGTGCTTGTTACCCCCTTGTTCTGTGGAGTTACCGCGTAAGTGTAACTCCTGCGGGCTGTAAATTAAAGTGGTGCTTGTTACCCCTTTATTACCCCAAACGTAACATATTGTTCCCTTATACTTACACGGAAGTACACTATAATTACAGAAATGCGTTTGTGTAAAATAAACTGTCTATGCAAAGTGCAGCCTCTTTCTTCCATATATGTACTCTAATTATTAGGCCAACACTCTTAAAATAATTTCAAGTGTAATTTTTGAGTGAAGCCTGCTCCAACCTCCATATCCATTAAAAAAGAAACATCAAATGTTTTTAGTCAGAAAATTATTTTATACGTAAAAAATATTTGTAATTCAGATGAGAATGAGGTTAGTGTTTTAAAATTTTAAGTAAAATAAATACATTGAAATATAGCACATGAATTTTAAATTCATTCTGCTTCAATTCATCTTTGGCTAAGCCCCGCCCCCCTTAGTTACTGTTGCTACTTCCGTCAAACTCTATCTGGGCTCTGGTTTGGTATCAACATGGCTTATGCTGTCACAGCTCTTACAGCTTTTATAAAGCAGCAAATAAAGTGTCCGATAGAAGTAGGCAAAAGGGGCTGCAATATGTGTTCGAAGGCTATATTCAAGACATACAGGTGAAACGCAAGAAACAACAAGACATCCAAATAGAGGCAAAAGCATAACGTTACCGGTCACAGTCAAAAAATGAACCACCGCATATCCTACTAATTGAGACGGAGGCTTGGGACTATATCAGGGAGCAACACTGTTCATGCAAAGCAGGGTATGTTCATGCAAAGCTGGGTAGGTCTCTATTCACTTTTATAATCGCTATTACAAAGCAAATGGACTACACGAGTATAACTTTGTATTTATTAGCAGCGTGTGCTAGCATATCAACAACTGGTATGAGAACTGAAATCATAACCTAAAACATTATAAAACGGTCTAACTATAACTTCACAGTAAGGTAACAAGCAAAAAAGATGTGCTTGTTGATCTTTGAGAGGTTTAGCTGACTGAGTACGTCCATACAGTTTAATCCAAAGACGACACTTGTCAGGATTTGACTTCGGTTTTGGGAAGGGGAAAAAACGGACACCCCCTCCAACCTCTCTGGAAAACGTGTATCTGTGTTACAAATGCCCCAGGCACAACGTTTAACCATATTTTTGGGCTTCATCTGGGCTTCATCTGGGCCCAGATAAACCATATCCTAGACCAAAAATATGAGACGCCTGTGTTGAAAGTCAATGGAGCGCTGTGAAAAAGTGTCAGACCTCTGTGGGAGCTCGTTCTTGGCTGCGCTGTGATTGGTCTATCTACATTCTAGAGCATGGCTTAGCCAAAGGTGAATGACAAATACCAGACAACAGCCATCATGGATCATGGATTAGATTAAGGCAGGGCTAAAACTGTGGCCTGATGAGCAATCGCTAAATTGCGAGATTAATTAGTTTAATCCTTCGTGGGAGGCCTCTCTTGAATGGATCCCCTTTGGATAAACTAGAGTAATGGCAAAGATATAAGTCAGTCAATCATAATATTTACCGGCTGAATCTTTTCTCAATTACTATGCCCAGTATTGGGGCAAAAGTGACATCAGGCCCGAAACAGAAAATTACATGTTGGCTTTGATAAATAACAAACACGTTTTCTGGCGTGATTCGGGTCCCAGATCTGTGTGCTCCAAGGGATTAAGCGATGAATATCTTGATGAAGACAAAAGATAGAAAGAGAGTGAGTAATAGATAGATGAAATTGCTGATAAATAGATTATATCTTTGGGGGTAATTATACAGACAGAGCTCTGTGTGACTACTCAAAGTTAAAATGATAAACTGAGGTTCACTTTCCCCCTCAGGTTTTTTCTCAGTTTTTCTCTCTTCCTCCTCTTCTTTACAGTTCATTTACTCCCTGTGGCTTACCTGAGATTGATGCTCTGATCCTCTGATTGCCATAATAGCTCCATCCTGGAGATCCCATACATAATGCACGGCAGACTCGCTGAATGTGGGGGGCATCACCAGGTCCCGGCAGCCATTAATTTCCCTCCAGCTATTGATGATGCTGGATTAAATGTTGTTCTAGATTTAAATTTAAATTAAGTTAATTTATAGTTTTAAATAATGCATTTAAATGGCTTTTTCTTTCGAATGAATTTCCATCTTACGCCACCTGAATTTGTTAAATCTTAAATTGACCCATTGCATTCATTTTTTTATGTACCCGCTTAATAGAATCCTCAAATGGAAAAGTGTGAAAGTTGCAGTTTAAAGAGCATCAAAACAACTTAAGATTCACATTAAAGTGTATCAGTGCAGCAGCATGTACATTTAACAGATGATCCAAAAGAAATAACAATTTAACTTTATTTAATGAAAGATCGTGAATTGACTGAGCAATCTGAAAACTTGTTTTACTGTTATATGCACAATTCACCTTTGGCTAAGCCCCGCCCCCCTTAGTTACTGTTGCTACATCCGTCAAACTTCATCTGCGCTCTGCATGGCTTATGCTGTAACAGCTCTTCCTGCTGAAATGTTATCAAACTTTTATAAAGCACTAAAAGCAGCAAATAAAGTGTCCGATAGAAGTAGGCAAAAGGGGCTGCAATATGCGTTCGAAGGCTATATTCAAGACATACAGGTGAAACGCAAGAAACAAGGCATCCAAAATAGAGGCAAAAGCATAATGTTACCGGTCACAGTCAAAAAATGAACCACCGCATTTCCTACTAATCGAGACGCAGTGATGTTTTCGTCAGTGATGACGATAACAAAATGATTTCGTTAACGCACCATTTTTAGATAACGTGACGATGACTAGCTAAAAATAGCTCTGAGGTGACTAAAAGATGACGAGACGTTTTCGAGTTTTCGTTGACGATACGAAACGGAACGAAAATGATTATAAGTCTGACGTTCACAATGCATGTAATTTATGCCTGTTTTGCATGAAATCGGTCTGTATGCAGCTAAAAATTAGTATCAGCAATGCTGCCGTTTCCTATCACGTGCGCCCAGCACCGGCCGCCGCGCGCGCACCAGATTCCACACAACAACAACAACACAGGGTTTAATGGTAGTTTTTGTACCAAGTCAAGTCAATAGAGTCGGACAAAAACTAGGATAAAACCTGTTGGAAAGCATATTTTGCAGCAATGTTTGTGTGAGCATATCAGTGAACATGTCACGAACACACACAGGGAAACAGAAAATCCAGTTGCAGTAAATTTTAATTAGGGCAATCCATCTCGTAGTCATCCAGGCAAGGTTCAAAGTCCATGTTATCAATCCAAATACAAAATAAACAAACAAAACAAGAAAACCGGCAAGGAACACAGAACTCCAAAGTGTGGTGACATAAAACAACGACTCCGTACATATACTAACACAGACAGGGAATATATACACATCTAACAAGACTAACACAGAATAGCTGGGAACAATGATATGGGGAACAGCTGAGTGCAATGATCAGTAAGTGACAGAACAGGATGATGGGAAATGCAGTTCCAGATAGTGAATGACACAGTGGGGAAGGAGGACATCTAGTGGACAAACAAGGGAACACATCCAGACACTGTGACATAACCTCCCTCTACGGAGCGGCTACCAGACACTCCACGACAACATTAAAAACATGACACAAGAGTTCAGGAGGGAGGTGGAATGGTGGAGGATCAGGGGGAGGGATGGTGGGCCAGGTCCGTGAAGGGAGACAGGAACAAGGGGTGAGGGCTTAACCGGGGACCAGGGCGAGACACAGAGTCCAACGGGCGGCCAGGGTGAGACACAGAGTCCATCGGGCAGCCAGGGCGGTGCAGACCCCTCGGGCAGCCAGGGCAGTGAAGACCCCTCGGGCTGCCAGGGCAGTGAAGACCCCTCGGGTGGCCAAGGCGGTGAAGACCCTTTGGGTGGCCAGGGCGGTGAAGACCCCTCGGGCGGCCAGGGCGGATCAGACCTTTCGGGTGGCCAGGGCGGATCAGACCCCTCGGGTGGCCAGGGCGGTGAAGACCTTTCGGTTGGCCAGGGCGGTGAAGACCCCTCGGGTGGCCAGGGCGGTGCAGACCCCTCGGGCGGCCAGGACAGAGCAGATCTTTCAGGTGGCCAGGGCGGTGAAAACCCCTCGGGTGGCCAGGGCGGTGAAGATCCCTCGGGTGGCCAGGGCGGAGTAGACCTTTTGGGTGGCCAGGGCGGAGTAGACCTTTTGGGGGGCCTGGGCGGTGCAGACCCCTCGGGCGGCCAGGGAGGTAAAGCCCTCTCAGGACCAGACACCGGCTCGAGAACAGACACCGGCTCGGGAACAGACATTAGAACAGAAACAGACACAAACACAGACACAAACACTGCGTCCGGAACCGACATGAGCTCCAGCTCTGGAACAGGCATTGGCTCTGCCTCCGGCTCAGGAACAGGCACTGGCTCTGCCTCCAGCTCAGGAACAGGCATTGGCTCTGCCTCCAGCTCAGGAACAGGCATAGGCTTAGGAACAGACACCAGCTCAGGAACAGACACTAAAACAGAAACAGTCACAAGGACAGACACAAACACCGACACAAACACTGGGTCCGGAACCGACATGAGCTCAAGAACAGGCACTGGCTCTGCCTCCGGCTCTGGAACAGGCACTGGCTCTGCCTCCGGCTCTGGAACGGGCATTGGCTCTGTCTCCAGCTCTGGAACGGGCATTGGCTCTGCCTCCGGCTCTGGAACAGGCATTGGCTCTGCCTCCGGCTCTGGAACGGGCATTGGCTCTGCCTCCGGCTCTGGAACGGGCACTGATTCTGCCTCTGCCTCCGGCTCTGGAACAGGCACTGGGTTCAGCTCCGAAACACCAGACACCGGCCTCTCCAATATCCGAGCCAGCCGCTCCATATAGTCCCAGCTCAGGAAGGCAGACGGGACGTGAGCAGTCTCTCGCTGGGCAGACGGGACGTGAGCAGTCTCTCGCTGGGCAGACGGGAAGTGAGCAGTCTCTCGCTGGGCAGATGGGACGTGAACTGGTTAAGAACAAATGCAAGTTTATATTTTCTTTCAGATTGTGTCATTTTTGTAATAAAGTCTGTATCATAGAATGATAACTTCTTTCTGTTGTTATTTTGTTGGTGTTTGTTGAAATTAAATAGCTTAAATGTAATTCAAGATAATTTAGTAAAACTGCAGTTTTACTATAGCATTACTACAATATAATTGTAGTAGAATCAAAACCATGGTTTTTAAAAATACCAGTTACTACAGTCATGGTTACTATGGTTTTACTGTACATCGTTATATATAATATTTGCCTACTTAGTTTTAATTTTTATAATATATTTCTTTAAGTCTTTACTCTTTATTAATACATTTTAGTATTTTTTGGTAACCAATTAGTTACAAGAACTTTTAAAACATAATACATGTATATATTTTAACAAGCTAATATTGCATTTGGGAAAATGCAGTGTAGTTTCAAATGTAGTTTTGCATTTCATATATTTGACTTGGGAAACTAGACTCGGGCCAGTACCGGTTAATTATATAATTTATGCCGGCGTGATTATGGCCCGATTATGGCCGATCCGGCAGCGTCGGCTCAGTTTCGGCACCCGGACTCGGGCCAGTGTTATTTCGGCTTGCTGGGCCTTTAAGGCCCAAGGAACTGGGCCTTTATTGGCCCACATCTGTTTGGCTACCTGGGGAGGTGTTACAGCTGTTGTTACCACAGAGGCTGAGAAGCAAAGTACTTACTAATCTCCATGACCATCATGGTCATCAAGGGATGGAACGTACTACCACCCTTGTACGTAAACGCTGTTACTGGCCCTTTATGCGTCAAGACATTGAACGTTGGTGTCACGAGTGTACTAGGTGCCTGACAGCCAAAGCTGTACAGCCAAAGGTGAAAACTTTTATGGGCAGCCTGCTTGCTTCTAGACCCCTAGAGATTGTGGCCATTGATTTTACCATGCTTGAACGAGCTAGTGATGGTAGAGAGAACCTCCTTGTTGTGACCGATGTGTTCTCTAAGTTTGCACAAGCTTATCCCACATCGGACCAGAGAGCTGTGATGGTAGTTCGAATTCTTACGGAACGATGGTTTTATGCCTTTTGGTGTCCCAAAACGGATCCATTCAGATCAAGGACGAAATTTTGATGGAGAGCTACTGAAACGCCTTTGCCAGTTGTATGGAATCGAGAAGTCAAGAACTAGCCTTTATCATCCAGAAGGAAACGGGCAATGTGAACGCTTCAACCGGACATTGCATGATTTGCTGCGCATGCACTTTACCTCCAGAACAGAAAAAGAGATGGCCTATTCATTTGCCCCAGTTGTTGTTTACCTATAACACCTCAGTGCATAGCTCTACAGGATTCTCTCCCTATGAGTTGATGTTTGGGAGAAAGCCTCTTCTTCCTATATATTCACTTCTGGGACTAACTGAGGTGACATCGGTGGGACAGTAGAAGATTGGGCTCAAGTAGATCAGAAGCATTTAACATCAATTTATCTTCAAGCGTGAACTCCATTGGAAGATGCAGCCGCTTCTTGAGCACAACATCGTTCAGTCCCATTGCCAATTCTGCCTATTGGCTCATTTGTGTACAAGCAACGTCACCCCCCTGGTCACCATTAAATCCAAGATCAGTGGGACCCTGTTGTATATGAAATAGTGCGATGTCTGGACAAGGTGGGGTCATTATACAAAATCAAGCCCAAGGGTCAGTTAGGCCCAGAGCGGAATATCCAACGACAAGAATTGCGCCCATTGCCAATCCATTTAGGCTCCCCACACCCATGTGCAATTGAGGTGGAGTTATTTGGAGATGTGCCCAAGGGGGGTGTGGTACTTAGTCCTGACCCTAGTACAGATGAGGAATTTGAATTGGGGGTGTGTGCACCATTGAATCCACACAATTTAGAAAGACAGAGACGTGTTGCAGCCCCGGTGTTATCTGGTCCCGATTCCATGGAATTGAGTCAAGACCTTGACTGTGGTGGATCGGAGGAAGAAGAATAAGCATCAATTCAAACAACTCGACGAACCACACGGCTAACAGCAGGCCAGCACTCAAATCTTTTTCATCTCCCTCATGCAGCCGTAAGAAATGAGGAGGGTGGGGAGGAGGTTACAACTCACCCTACAGTCAATGCATTACATGCTGTGTTTAGACCCTGGTGTTGACTTTATTTTGTTTCTGTCATTGGGACAGTGACATTTTACGAAGGGGGTGAATGTAAGGGGTAAGATATTAGGACCCAGGAGACCACCTCAGAGCGCATCATTGCTCAGCCGGCTATTTAGTGTGACGTAGTTACAGAGCGACAACCCAAGCTAGCATTCCAGCTTAGTGTGTCGGTACAGCGTGGGGAATGAAAGCACCAGGATCGATGGTTCAAACTAGTGCTGTGGTCATTGCTTGAGGCTGGAGATTGGCCAGTGGACAAAGTGGTTGTTTCGGGCAAAATTGTTGCAGGTACCAAGTTAGATTATGAAATGTTGTGAATGATCGTAAAGACGCATTGTGCAAACATATGATTGCTATTGTAAGACTGGAAAACTGGAACTGGTTGATGTAATCAGTAACCAGTGTCTTCTGAAGACAAGAGGTACCACCCCCCACCCACCCTCCCTTGCAGAGGAAACTCACACAAGAATATATATGGTTTTAATGTGATAAATCTTTGAGGAGTGTTTGATATCATTTTAAAAGTCTAAGGGTGACTGGTAATAATGTCTCATTTCCAAAGAAGTAAAAGAAAAGGTAATAAGGTTTTTAAGAATATAGAAATATCTTGCACACAAAAGGGTGTGTCTTTGAGTTAATCAACTTCTACCTTTTGTCTGAATGCAAACTCTCCTTCCCCCAGTAAGCATGGTGGGGGGATTCAGTCCATTGTAGTTTGGTGATTGGATCAGGTAAATTTGGTGATTAGATCAGGTAAGGTTTGGCTCTATTTAAGGAAAATGCACAAGAGTTCAGGGCTGCTATTCTGTATCAGATCAGCCCATGATGCTGGGTCTCGAGGCTCGGCATTCATGTAATATGTTGGGTAAAGTTCTTTGAAACATCTAATGGTTTGCTCTGATTATCTTATGGAACTGTAATAATACATTTACCTGACATAATAAATTGTTACGACTATTCTAACAGACTTTGACTTTATTTTCATTAGAGTTAAAAGGAATAGTCAAGCATTAATGTATTAAATGAAGCACAGATATCATTGATAAACCCTTTTTATTTTATGGAGTCAGATGAAACAAGTTAATACATAAGATTAAATGTGTTGCATTTAATTAAAATTCACTTTGCTTGGAAAAGACGGAACACGCATGAAACCTTCACCACGAATCGAACCCCGCTATTTGGACCGATTTCGTGGCCCTTTTTACACTATTCAGGTATGAACATGCCTATGACTATTGATTGTATGTTGTTACAAAAGAAACCTATTTCATGATATTGTTACAGGACGTGTGTCCAGTCATTGTTTTTCCTATTTTGGTTGTAGCTATTTAAACTGCCTACCATAATTTATACAATTGTTTGCTGAACGCCCAAGAGAGGGAGGGAGTTTGAGCTTTTACCTTGTATGTTTGTTCTTTTTGTTTTGTTTTTGACTCTCTCTGACAATGTATCTATACATTGTGAGGTTGTTCTAATTGAAATAATTGGGTAATGTATAGTTTTCTAAAGATACAAACGCCTGCAGTGGTGTGCTTGAAGTGAAGGGGGGATATTGCTGTGAATCACATTAACTATTCAATGGGGTTGTGTTATTTGTGCATTCTTCTTAGATAATTTATTAAGAGTGACGTGTGGTGTGCTTTATATTCAGACACGTCTCAAGAGGGAAACTTTGTACACACCCTTAACCATTTGGTGTTTTGATTGAGAGAAGTTTCATAACATGTTACAGTTGTCTTTTAGAACTGTTCGCATAATGAAACTATTGTGAAATAAATAAATGTATATTTTTTCTGACACACCAGCTTCCGTCTGCATCCTTTAATTAGGGTGGCCTGCGTGCCGCCGGGTAGTTCTTTTGACATGACTATTTTAAAATGATGGGTCCTTGATTTAGTAGTATTAAGAATATACCAAACCTTCTAGTGGTCACATATGTTCAAACAGGTTAAATGAAAAAGACAAACAATGGAAAGAGATTATAAGTTTATTTTTGTGATTTGAAAAACTGGTGAATGTTTGAGATTGATTTGTTGTCAATAAACATACAATACAGAGGAGCTGGCAGAGAACAGACGTTATTCCCGACTCTCTTCTTTCTTTCCTTTTATTTTCAGTAATCTGACTGTTGGGTCTCCGGAGGTGGGATCTGCAACACAACACTGTTTGACTCTGCAAACCAGTTTGTTAAAAGCTCATTCATACTTAACATTATCCGACAATCACCTAACGTTACAACCTTTTTTAAATCTCAACAGCGAACTTGGAATTAGCGTAAATTTTTCTTTGATTAGAGCTTTTATGTATTGTTTATCTACATGTTTGTTTATCTACAGTAGGGATGTCCTGATCTGATTACGTGTTTTCAGACTCGATCGGAATCAGATGTTACCTCCCGATCAGGACTCGGATATACATATACCGTATTTTCCGCACTATATTATAAGGTGCACTTAAAAGCCTTTAATTTTCTCAAAAAACGACAGTGTGCCTTATAATCCGGAGCGCCTTATATGGATCAATTAGTTAACAACGCTCTGTGTTATTAAATTTGCCCTCGAACTCGCGCTCGTGTCCATCGTATGCCCGCTTTGAAACACGGCCAGTCCAACCTCGTATAAATCAGGTTGTGTGTCTCCCGCTCACGAGCGCTCACTCTTAACCAACACACGAACAGACACACTGTCCCCGGCGCTGCTCACGCGTCACAGAATGTTCATAAAGCGATCCCCGTTCACAGTAACCGGGTCGTCTCATTCAAAACAGCCAGCTGTTGCTGTCAGTGAGCCGCTGCACAATAAACGCCTCACCTCCGCCTAATAATGCGCGACCGTTTTTATTTCGACTCCCATGTTAACAGGTTAGAGCTTGCACACTGCCTGAGTGACATGCACATATCAGGCGTGCATTGGCCGTGCGGAAAACGCGTGCATGCCAGAAATAGAACCGACGCCTATTTTTCACGCGACACACAAGCGTTGGAAGCTTTTCCAGGCAAAATAGAATAGGAAAATATGTTTATATGTTATTTTGTACACGAATACATATTGATAAATTAAATGTTGATCGTTGAAGTCTAGGTTTTGACAAATTCTGATATAAATATAATTTAAAAATAAATAAAAATCAATTTTCAAATATTGCGATACAGATCTATACCTTTCAGTATCTGTCTATACAGAACGAAATATTCTGTCGTCTATTTTGCTATCAATACTGCTGACAGTGTCTTTATCACTATATTTATGCTTAACAGTTTAAAGTTGATGATAACAACATTACCATAGCAAACTGTGAGATATGTAAACTTGGGATCTCAAGAGGTGGAAAGAAAAAGGCTACATTTAACACAACAAACCTGATACGGCTGTTACGTAAAGACTTCGGAAGCAATACTGCCCTACAAAGCCAAAAGGCAGTAACTGCATTTTTGGTCAAAAATGAGTTAATGTCATTTTTGGGATATTAAAGACCTCCTTTATCATGTGGATAAATATCTATACTCAATTTGACTGTTTTTTCGAAAAAATAGAGGGTTGTGTTCACAGTAACTCCCAAAACCATACAAGCAACCATGGCAGAAAGCGGTAACTGCAGTTACCCTTCTTTGGCTTTGATCTTCGACGCAAAAGTCCAGTTCCGCCTTTGTTAAGCCATTCATAAAAGAGATGTTACGGTGCCACCTTGCAGTTACGATGATCTGCCTTTGTTTTACTGTCCATAAAAATTTGCCGCGCTTCAGTTACTGTCCATGTATTGTCACTAAATCACTTACTTCTATAACACACAAATATCCAAATAAAAAACGAGCTGTCAAATGTGTTAAGTGGTCGTTTTATCAAGTGTTGAACTACTGTAAGAATGGCAAATTGCTCTCGAGGGAGAATGATGGTGGAGTTGGCGTTGAAAAGAAGACATGAAGACCAAGGTAATAAATTATCTTATAAAATAATGCATTAGATGAAGTATGAAAGTGCCATATACTTAACGTTAATTTTGAATTGCTAGGACAAGCAACTGACGAAGAAGCTAACTAGTCTACTTATTAGCCAGCACACCAACACCAACCAAAACATCAATAGATACCTATACAGCATGACATCTAATACTTAAATAATTAAAAATCACTCAGCAATCCATTCTGTGCCGACAATCCAGAGATGCAGACATTGCAGGAATGTAGCCTATTCAATGTTGACATGTTAGCCCCAGCCTAGCTATCATGCTACACATTACTGCACAGCGGCAGTAGCCTGCTAACACATACTGCACGGTGGCAATAAACAATCATTTCCTACCTTTTCTTGTAACTCCATAAAATCCATTGCAATACACGTCATCTACGATGTTTCCACAATCCTCAAAGGTTTTGAACATATAGTCCGTGTCCCTTGCTGGTATTCAGACCAAGCTATCCACAAGTTATCTAGGCTAGTTTCAAAGCGTCTTCTGTAATTAAGCGTCATTTAGCGTTAGTGAAACAGCATAAAGTGTATTTGTTGCAAAATATTATCCACGTACACATACAACTTTTTGTTTGGTCGATTCTCTTCCCATTAGACTTTAATGAAGGTGATCATTAATTATCTTCTAAATGGTGGTAAGCAAATTGATTATATGTCAGTTACTGCCTTTTGCCTTTGCACGACTCCTTATTTTTTAGTAAATAATACAAAGGCAGAGTACAGTATCTGACAAATAAGGGTCAAAAGTCAACTTTGAGCACAAGATTTTTTATATACACACATTTCTTGATCTGGGCAACAAGTCACCAGATTTTCATTGCTCTACCTATAATACATTTGTGTGGACAGAACAAAAAACTTTAAAGTCATTTTTCTCAGTTTGACACTCTGGTCAGTTACTGCCTTTTGGCTTTGTAGGGCAGAATAGCAAGTAACAATGTTTATTAGAAACTCAGCACACAAACGGTGACAGCAAACGGGCCAATGATTTTGGTGACAGCAAACGGGCCAATGAATTTAGGTGCGAGTTTATTTGAAACGGAGCGGAGAGGAATATCCTTAGTAGAAAGCCACACTTTAGAACCGACGACGTATACGGGAGGCTTCCGCCGGTGGCGATTGGCTTTGGCCTTGGTGCGCACCCCCACTTGGAGTAGAGTCTCACGGGCTCTAGTCCAAGTGCGGTGACACCTCTGGACGAAGGCGTGGGCGGAGGGGACCGCGACTTCGGATTCCAGACTGGGAAAAATAGGTGGCTGGTAACCTACACTACACTCAAATGGTGAGAGGCCCGTGGCTGACACTGGCAACATATTGTGGGCGTACTCCACCATAGAAAGTCGCTGACTCCAAGAGGAAGGATTCTTGGACACTAAACATCGCAGTGTTCGCTCCAAATCCTGGTTGGCCCGCTCAGTTTGACCATTGCTCTGGGGATGGAACCCAGAGGACAGACTGACAGTCGCCCCCAGAAGTTTACAAAACTCTTTCCAAAATTTGGATACAAATTGGGGTCCCCTGTCAGAGACCACGTCCGTCGGGAGGCCATGAATCCGAAAGACGTGGTCAATGACAATCACCGCTGTCTCCTTGGCTGAGGGTAATTTGGGCAAGGGAATAAAATGGGCCGCCTTCGAGAACCGGTCCACCATGGTCAAAACTACCGTGTGACCCTGGGAGGGTGGGAGGGCGGTAATAAAATCTAGTGCGATATGGGACCAGGGTCTCGAAGGCACCGGCAGCGGTTGGAGTAACCTATCCGGAGGTCGATTGGAAGTCTTACCCGTGGCACAAACTGAGCAAGCCAATACAAAACTGTGAACATCACGAGCCATGAGAGGCCACCTGAATCGTTGCTTGACTAAAAACATAGTGCGATTGACTCCCGGATGACAAGCCACATTGGATCAATGACCCCACTGAATAACGCTGGACCGCAAACTCTCCGGCACAAACAAACGGTTCGGTGGGCAACGAGTCGGAGGCGTTACCCCTTCTAAGGCCTTCTTGACCTTCGATTCGACCTCCCATGTGAGTGTAGAGATAAATAGATTCTCAGGTAAAATGCACTCGGGAGTGGACGGGCGATCGGAACGGTCAAAAATGTGCGATAAAGAATCGGGTTTGATGTTTTTGGAACCCGGGCGGTACGAGAGAGTGAAGTCAAAACGTCCGAAAAAAAGAGCCCACCGAGCCTGCCTGGAATTGAGTCTTTTAGCCGTAGGAATGTATTCCAAATTCTTGTGATTGGTCCAGACGATAAAAGGTACCCCCGACCCTTCTAACCAGTGGCGCCACTCTTCCAATGCTAACTTGACTGCCAACAACTCTCTGTTGTTGGGAGAGAATCAGCCCGAGACTTACTGAACACCTCCTTCAGATCCCGATACTCCGTGGGCATGTTTGATAAATCCACCGTCTCCTCCTGTAACACATGAACAGAAACAGACGGACAGGCAGAGACAAGACAGGACTTATGACAAAAACTGCTCCATTCCGATACTGATTTGAGTTGCCAGTCTATCTTGGGATTGTGATGGGTGAGCCATGGGTGACCAAGGACGATGGGGGCTAGCGGAGTGTCCAGGATGTAAAATGAAATGGTCTCTGAGTGATTGCCTGATGTGGTGAGAATGATGTCTTTGGTAACCAGAGATATGGTGGGGAGTTTTTGACCATTCAGGGCGTGTACAGCAATCTGATGGGTGAGTGGTTTGAGGGGAACTTGGTGATTGCGTGCAAAATTGTGGTCCATGAAGTTACCTTCGGCGCCCAAGTCCAAAAGTGCGTGACAATCGTGATGGTGGTTGGACCATCGGAGTCTAACCTGAAGGAGAGTCGATGTCGATGAGGTCTTCTCGGCAGAGATCCCACCCGATAGTAGCCTCATACTTACTAGCGGGCTGGGCCTTTTAACGGACAGTTGTAGGCAAAGTGTCCCGCTCCTCCACAGTACAAGCAGAGGCCCTGGGATCTCCACCTCTCCCTCTCCTCCCGGGAAAGCCGGGCTCAACCTACCTGCATGGGCTCGGGATCGTAGATGTGACTGACCGCGTCCCCACCTCCAGCACAAGGACCCTCAGATTCCGCCGAGGAGCGGTAGTTGGATCCTCTTCGCTCCACTCGCGATAACCTGGCGTCCACTCTCAGTGCCAGTGCGATTAAATCGTTGATCTTAGGTGGTAAGTCCATCGCGTAAATCTCTTTCTGGACGCGGTCAGCCAACCCATGCAGGAACATATCCCACTGCGCCTCCTCGTTCCATTTGCTCTCCGCCGCCAGGGTCTGAAACTCGATCGAGTAGTCTGATAGAGAACGATGTCCTTGGCGCAACTCGGCCAGCAATCTGGCCGCTTCTCTGCCTCCCAAGGCACGGTCGAAGACCCGTTTCATTTTATCGGAGAGCTCTTGGAACGAGGTGCAGCAGTCTTCTTGGTTCTCCCACATCGCCGTTCCCCATAGCGCCGCTCTCCCAGTCAGCAGTGTTAGCACAAATGCCACTTTAGTCTTTTCCTCCCGAAAAGTTCTGGGCTGGAGAGAGAAGTGCATGGAGCATCTAGTTAGAAACGCTCGACAAAAGTTAGGTTCACCTGAGAATGTCTCTGGGGCTGGTAATCTTGGTTCCGACTGGGAGGGGTCCGCTGGTGGAATTTGGCGAATCGGCAGTGGGACCGGCGCAGCGGGAATACGCAGCTGTTGGACTTGCTGGGTGAGCCCGGACACCTGCGCACTAACGCCTGAACCGCACGAGCAGTGTCGTTAATATTCCTCTCCTGATTCTCCATCCGTCGTCTGCTGTTATTGACGAATTCCTCCAGCGTCTCGGAATTGCCACTCGCTGCTTCCATTGATGGTCAGATCGTTCTGTTACGTAAAGACTTCGGAAGCAATAGCAAGTAACAATGTTTATTAGAAACTCAGTACACTGTCCACAGACAAGCAGTATGAAACTCAGTACACTGTCCACGGACAAGCAGGAGAACTCAGTACACGGTCCACAGACCAGCAGGGTAGCGGCGCAGGGACTCGATGGTCAGATAGGCAAGTGCAGGTGAAGTGAGGTAACGATCAACAAGACAATCAAGAACATCCACGGGGAAACAGACAGGAACAACGAAGGATACTGGAACGCAGAGGGATCTGACACCGGACATCACAAACAACGATCTGACAATGGAGATGAGAAATGGGTGAGATTAAGTAGACTGGAATGATAGGCTGCAGCTGGTGATGAGTGATGATTAATGAGTGCTGATGAGCGGCACGCCCCTTGAATCAACACACACGCACATACACACGTACAACAACAGAAACACGAGACCTGAAGAAGACATAAGATTTACCAACCGTGACAACGGCTCCTCAAAAAAAACACTCGACACAATACAGCGAGTTTACCCAGGCAACCCAGCCAAAGACGAGTCAGCTCACGCTGCAGGAGAGTTTGAAGAGGAGAGAAAAATGCCCCTTGATTGTGAGATGGGCTGCAGGACATCACAGCCAAGATAGCACAAATTCGCAATGAGTGCTATTTGTTTTTATATTAGACTTTATATATATATATATATATACTTTTGCACCAAAGTCCAAAAGTGAAGAATTTATGTTTATCACCCGATTGTTCAAGCTACCTCACAGAAGTGCTCTGTTTGTTAACAGAGTAGTCAAATGTTAAAATAAGGCGAATTAAATTAAAATAAGGAACATTTTGGAATCTGGATCTGTTTTTTCGCTCTTCTTTATTCTTTTTTGTATATATTATAGAAGTATCGGATCGGGACTTCGGTATCGGCAGATGCTCAAAATCAAATGACTCGGACTCGAGGGCAAAAAAATCTGATCGGGACATCCCTAATCTACAGGCATGCTAAATATAGTTCTGTGTTTGTTCATTAATTAAAAAAGTAACAGTACGTGCTATACTGCCAGTGCCAGTAGTGATCTCTAATAGATTGCAATCCCTTTGAGGACTGTACACCTAATAAAATATATTTTTTTTAATAAGAAATGTTCTTGAATAACCATTTGTTCATAGACAAACTCTTGTTATGTTATAAATTAAACATCAACTATAATAATTAGTACAATTAAATAATAGCGTATCTAAAAAGTAATGAGCAACAACAACAATAAAAAAACAAACCATTCTGAAACGTCGTTTAACAACCGTTCTGCTCAATCAGCTTGACTAACATTAGGCGCGTTTCCATTACAGATTTGCGCAAAACTGTTGCGATATTTTCCAAATTTCGATAAAAAACTATTGCGAAATGACGGTGTTTCCATTAACCGATATTATGCGATTAAAACACCTTTTTTTTAATCTCGCGATAAGTCATTTTAAAAATCAACAGACTTTGGTAGGTTTATAACTTATTTCACAGCCATGCACCGCACTAGACATTATTATTATTATTATTGGAAGGAGACGTGATGTGTTATCCAAGCATTACAGTTTTTTACAATCATCAGAACCTTGATGTCATTTTTCACAACTCTAGACACAAAACTCAAAACGGTTATCACTTGTAACACAGGCTGTCTAATGTTCAAAACATTACATTGTGCGTTCACATCTTTAAAGAAATCTTGCACTTGCACAATCATAGGTTCAAAAAACAAATTTACTGTGAAATACCATTGAAACATAACTATAGATCATACACACACAAGCAACCGATAGTTTCACTGTGTCATTGTTCGTACAATCATTAAATATTGTAGAACAAAATAGATGATACAGGTTTCATTATGGTACTACATGTACAGTAAATATACATCTCTGTAAAAGTTCTGCAGTAGTAGAGAGAATATAGATATACACTCTTAGAAAAAGGGTTCTATATATGTAGCATAGGGTTCTTTACTCAACTGCAAAGGACCTTTTATGCAAAAAAAAAAAAAAAAGATGATAATGACAAAAAAACGAACCCTTTTGGCACAAAGGTTCTTTATAGGCTATTATTCATTGATATATTACATAATTCTGCAACATTTTGTAGTTGTAATTAAATTATTGTTTATTACATGTAAACTGTTATAGAAACTTAATATCACATTTTACTGTAATCATGCTGACTTTTGGAGGATAAAAACTGAAATGGCACTCTTCGTCTGATATTGATTTCAGTAATTACTTTTTTTTAACCCCATATCTTGAATTTTGTGATCATTCACATGCATTGCATTTTAGGGGTTCCAAATACTGTACATATAGTGCTTTAGAATCTTTTACTGTAAGGTTCTATATAGAACCTTTTCTTCTAAGAGTATAGGCCTAGTGGAATCATTGAACAAAGTGTGTGTAATATATTGATGCAAAACACTACAATCATAACATAAGTTTATTGGAAACAAAGCAAAAATATATAATATTACCGTAGGCTACATCCATGGATATTGTAGTCGAATTGGTTCATGCTCCACGCTAATTGGTGACAATGAATCTCGTTATCTTGAAACTTTCATGATTTAAGGTAAACATGGAAGATTGTGTCTGTTTCTATACAACTATGCATTAAGAGTACTGTAACAGTTACTTATCATTTTGAGCAGTTGTATCAATTGATAGTTAGATCATTGTAAGGAAATGAATAGACACTCATTTGAAATGTAATGTGTGAATTGCCTTTTGAAATACTGTAGTAGTACTTTGATGTTAAGTTGTGTCATATTGAACAGGTGATTTTTGTTGAATGAACAAATAATCTAAGTTTTATGTGTATTGTATCCAAGCAATTGAGAAAAGGGTTAGAGTTTTGAAAAATGTGCATTTTGATCATTGGTTGTGAGTTTTGTGTCTAGAGTTTTGAAAAATGACATCAAGGTTCTGAAAATAGTAACAAAGTGATTGTAAAAAACTGTAATAGCAGGGAAACATACCTGGTGTTCCTGGTGTTTCTCCCTTATTTCTGCTTCGATGTCTTCATGGCATTTCTTTGAGGTTTAGAGAGGCTATTCCTGTGATTATTGTTTCTTTTTTTAAATGAATTTAATAAAGAACTCTATCTCATATTATGTCCTAACGGTCGTTGCAAAACGAAAAAATGAACTGTTGTTGTATTTTTAAAACGCAGAGTTGAACACCATCATTTTAGTTTGACCACACCAATTCTGCGCTATATAGGCTACATCTCAACGAAATTTCAGATATTTGTTTGACTTTTTGCCCCCTTTAAAACATTTAACATATTCACAAATTAATAATTTCACGCAGTGCTTTATAGGTGAGTTATTATAAATGCTTCTAAAAAAATAACGAGCTAAAAACATAATCTCCGGATGCACCTTTAGAGAGAACTGCACCTTTCATACGGATTACATAATCATAAGGTATTAGTTTACGATTCGAATTTGTTCTTTTTAAAGTGGACATTTAAAGCTTTAGTGTGTAGCTAAAGGCTATTGTTTCAGTTCTCGCACTCCAGTTCACGAAGATCATAAAGCGCACCTGACTGTTTTGTTATTTTACAAAAGAACAACGTTTCTTGTTATTGTGACATTATGCAAATAAAAGTAGTTGCGAATAATGTATTATTATTTTCTGTATAACCAGAAATGCTAGAGTAATTTAAGTTGATTCCACTGTTGATGGGAAAATGAAAGTGTTCACGGCGCGCCCGCGTCTGTCTGCCATCCAGTGCGTGCTCCAAACTCCGCGCACACTCTTGGATATTGGTCAAAATTGAGTGTTTATATGTGATAATCTTAGCCCTATTATTGTCCAACCTGTAGTATGAATGAGATGTGACGAATTGCTTTGTTGCTTTTTTTTGGATAAAAGCATCTTTTAGGCTACATATGTAGCCTAATAAATGTTGTAATAGGCTAATGATGATAATTATTATTATTATTTGCGGACACGGACCTAAAACACACTCCGTCTTCTAAGTCAGGTGACTGTAAATGCGCAAAATCCGTTTCCATTGCAGTTTTGGGAAAAAATCCTTTTTCGAATTGCCTGAAAAACCTCCTCATGCGAGCGTAAAAACTTTTTTGCGATAAACGGGAGTTTTTGCAAAATTGACGTGTTTCCATTGAGCGTATTTTCATTTCGCAATTTCAATTTGCGCAAATTGAAGGGTAATGAAAACACGGCTATTGTCCAGGTCCGATTTGGGATCAAATTGGTATGCTTTTGTTGACGCCATTGTTTATAATACACCAAAGCACAAACTACCGGTAAAGGTAAGGGCCATGACGTTTCTGAAAAACATGCACTGGGCGGTTAGCAAATCACAACACACTGAGCCAGCTAACCAATCTGATCCCATTGCTTATTTTTGAGGGACTGGCTTTATAAAACCCGGAAAGCATCAGACCATTTTTACAAAGAAGGGATAGAGCAGTGTAGAATAAAAGTAAAATAAATGAAACATAATGATTTTTTTAAATGAAGCATGAACACATGATGCAGTGCACCCCACAAACACAATCAACCCTTCGAAAAAAATGTTTTACCACCCCTTTAAGAGTTTTTCATTCAATAATAAGACACATGGGAGATATCACTACAGCTTTTTGTGCCAAAGAGGCAGTTTACTACTAGCCTGGAGGTAGATGGGAGGTGAAAGGACTCATTAGACCAATGAGAGAGACAGGGCTTGATGTCTTTGCAGCAGGTCTTTGGTGGCAAAGCCCTGCTGACGTCTTACAGACACCATAGCCAGCTGCCTGGTACACCTCTGGAAAACTCTCCACCTAACAATACGTCTCAAGCAAAAACATGTCAGCCATCAAATTGGTTGGCAGTAATGTGAACTCTAGGGTGGCTTTTATTGCCTGTGATTTTCACATTTTCCGTTAGATTCTCTGATCTCACAATCATTGCCTGTCCATCCAAGCACCAGGGCGAGTGACAATTTGTGCTCATTTTGGGATTCAGACTGCCCGTTGGTGCATGAAATGAGCTCATTTCAGTCAGAGAGGAACCCAATGACGAGTGCTGAAATAATGTCACACCCCATCGTTACCATTTATTCTTTCAGCAAAGAGGAAAATGCATCCTTCTTCTTTCAGGGCACTGACTGTCAACTACCCACTCCTGCTAAACAATCTGATGTGTTATTCCTGCTATAATCAGAACGATGGAAGGGATATAGACAGAACGAAAAGATATAGAGCTTCCATACGGAAAGTAGATCATCAGTGATCTGCTTCACAAAAGACTACTCCCTTCTTATGTAAAGATTAAAGGGGTTTTTGTACATGCTCTCCATCTTTGTACAAGCATACTCAGCATGCAGAGTTGTATTATGAAACTGGTCATGGGGTCCATACTATCAAGGTCCTCCAAAGCCTTTCTGTCTGACAGTAGAAAGGAAATGTCTTCCAGACCCCTTGGTGCATTGTGTGTGCTGACCACAAATAAATAGAAGATGACCAAGGGTCTCCAGGTTCCCTAACGCCTAACAAGAACATGTACAAACCACTTGAACCCCCAAGCATGCAGCCTAGGATAGGGCCTGGACATATTTTTAGATTACTGCTAAATACAAAAACATGCATTTCTTATTTCATGCATTTCTTAAAGAGGGGTTTCACAGCAATTTCACTTTTTTCATTTTAAATAGTGTGTAAAGTTGCTGTTGGTGCATGAACAGTATCTGTAAAGTTGCAGCAATGAAAGTTCAGTGTAAGCTGAGATAATTTTTTTTTAAAAATCAGGAAGTATATATAAAGACTCGATTGGGACTACAGCTGGGTTTTAGACGTCACTAACCCACACATTTGCATCAACCCCTCCCTCCGGAAAATGCAAAAAAGGGCATGCGCATATTTCTGCAATATGTCGAGTATGTTGTGTTCACCCAGCTGTCAGGTCTTCTGTGTTCGGGCTTCCCACGGACGTACATGTACTTTGTCAACAATGAATACAATTTATGTTTGATTATGTTCCTGAAAATGACGATCGTAATTTCTCTGTGCTGTGCATTTTACGGAAGACAGCTTCACGAATCTCCACGAATTAAAACATGAAGCAGTTCCGACTTTAAAACAAGAGACAGCAGTTGTTGGGCCAAAACCTGTAAGTAGGCTAAATACTTCATCATTTTAAATGTATTTGCATGTATAATTCCAGACGTAGCCTTGTGTTTTATTTTTTTCAAATGCCAGCGCTGGCTTTATAGCCACTTGGCTACTAGTTATGCTATTTTGTGTCTACGACAAACATTATGGACCTGAATTTTGTATAGGGGCTAATGTTGTAAATGTATTTTTCATGTATATGGTCCTTGGTGATGTAATTACAGCATTAGACAGCAAGCAGGTCTGTATTGCCACCTTTATAGACCTCGCCAAGGCCTTTGACTCTGTCGACCATAGGATCCTCTTACATAAGCTTTAGAGTATTGGTCTGTCCTCCTCTAGCTGTGACTGGTTTGCTAATTATCTCACCAACCGTGCCCAGCAATTGAAGGTTGACAACATAATGTCAGACCCACTTACTGTCTCTAAAGGTGTGCCTCAAGGCTCCATCCTGTGTCCAATCCTTTTTTCTATCTACATCAATGATTATAGCCAGAGCTGTTGGTACCTCTCGGATTCATCTTTATGCAGATGATACCATTTTGTACTCAGTTGGTTCCTCTCCAAATTCTGCGGCTTCCAGTCTTAAACTTAGCTTCACCTATATAGAGCAGTTCTTTGACAGTCTCCACCTCTGTACTAACGCCAGTAAGACAACATGTATCCTTTTTAGCCGAAAACAGGTTACAGAGACTCCACCTACAATCACCTGCATGAACAGTACAGTTCTGGAGTATTTCAAGGAATATAAATATTTTGGTATCTGGTTGGATTCATCCCTGTCATTCATTACACACATCAATAACCTTCAAACAAACGTCAAAGCTAGACTAGCCTTTCTTTTCCGTAATAAAGCCTCCTTTACCCATGCTTCCAAACGCACCCTCGTTAAGACGACAGTACTGCCAATCTTGGGGTTACGGCGATATTATCTACAGAATGGCACCAAACACAACTCTAAAAAAACTTGATACAATCTATCATTCAGCCATCCGTTTTGCCACTAATGCACCCTTTCACACTCATCACTGTGACCTGTATAAACTGGTGGGTTGACCCTCCCTTCATACCCGGCGGCTCCATCATTGGTTTCTCTTCATATACAAGACAATTCTGGGCAAGGCACCTCTCTATTTGTCATCCCTACTTCATGCCGCTCATAACACCTATCACACAAGATCAAGTAATTTGATTAAATTTAGTACCCCCCCTACTTCTACTACATTTGGACATAATGCCTTCCGCTTTGCATCAGTACACGACTGGAACATACTACAAAATACCCTGAAACTTACATCTCTGATCCCAATCTCCACCTTTAAACAAAACCTCGAAAATTACTCTTGTTCCTGCTGACAATCATGAACCATATTTATACACATATTTAAGCACTCTATTCATTTTCTTTTTCCTCTTTGTTGTCTATCTTTTTTATTTAGTTGCTTGTTCTATGTGTTATGTGTTTGACTATGTACAGCTGTACATTATGTTCTTATTTTTTCCTGTAGCCTCTTAGCCAGGTCATGTTTGTAAATGAGAAGTGGTTCTCAAACATTTTACCTGGATAAATAAAGGTTAAATAAATAAATAAAAATATATATGTTTTCTGACGTTATTTTCGATTTGATCAAGAACGTAAACTTGCCAGCGCTGTTTGAGTATAACATAGTAGCCAGTCAGTTGCTATATTTGCCAGTCAGATGCTATTGTGTAAAACAAACGTGTATAAAGTTAAAAAATGTAGCAAACTATCATTCAGAAATGTTTAGTAAGAGCCGTGTGTGGTGAGGTTCTGTTTGACTCTTCATCGCGGCTTTCTCGGTCTGATTATGCCTCAAATTGATACTGCAGTTCGACACATATTTACTTCTGGACCGGAGCTCATGACATGCACGTTTCGCTCGTAAAGGTAATGGGCGTTAACCTTCCGGACAACGTGAGCGACAGTTTAGCCAATTAGAACACACTGGGCCATACTAACTAATCTGAGCCCACTGCGTGTTTCTGAGGGAGTGGTTTCATAGAATCAGGAACTCAACCGCTCGTTCGAGGACAGAGGAGAGCGCGGCTGACAATAAAGGTGAAGTTTATGAAAAATAAGACTTTTAAAAAAAGAAAAACCACGAATAGATGTTAGATTGCACCCCATAAACACAATCATGCAAAGAAAGAAAAGCAGTCAACCCCCCTTTAATAGAGGTGGAAGAGGTTGTGTGCATCCAAAAAGCATGTGTCCAGTGGCCATGATCTGATGCTGTCTGCATTGCATTACTATAAGTTATTCAATGTCAGTCAAAATTTACTGACACATGAGGACGAGTAACATGACATCAAGTCTTTTGCGTAAACATACACGCCACTTTCGAGTCAAGTGGCGTGTTATCTCTACGCATTTGGAGCTCTCCGCGTGTATGCATGTATGTCTACGCCATTCATGTCCGAGTGATTCTGCGTATATGTACACGCCATCAAATGTCCGAGCGAAATGAAGCAAAATGTACATCTACATCTGGGGAGCAATATTTTTTTTCCTAGGATGGTAGGGGAACACTCATAAATGCCATTAACCCCAGTGACGGGTAGGTTTAGGGATGGGGTTGAGGTAGGTCATATATTTATATATACAGTACACTACTAACGTTAAGTCAATGGCGTTCATAAACACGCTGAAAAGTGATTATGCGTGTTGATAGCACGCCAAAAATGGAAATACGAATTGGCGTGTCATACACACGCTACTTCATGAGATCAGTCTGGGACGAGAGAGCAGATTTTCCCCCCATTACTTCTCTATGTAGAGACTCTGTTCGGGTCTGATCAAGGGGGAATTTGCATATCATAATTAATGACTGATAATTAATAATTATAATTTATAAATATATAAATATTTATTAGAACTCAGCACACAGTCCACAGACAGGCAGTATAGAAACTCAGTACACTGCCCACAGAACTGGCGGATTAATGCGAGCATAAAAGACGGGCTTAATTTTAGAAACATGAAAGACGGGATGGATTCTCCTGTACACTGGAGAAAGAATCAGGCGGACTGTCATCGGACTAATGATTTTGGTGACAGCAAACGGGCCAATGAATTTAGGTGCGAGTTTATTCGAAACGGAGCAGAGAGGAATATCCTTAGTAGAAAGCCACACTTTAGAACCGATGACGTATACGGGAGGCTTCCGCCGGTGGCGATCGGCTTTGGCCTTGGTGCGCGCCCCCATTTGGAGTAGAGTCTCACGGGCTCTAGTCTAAGTGCGGTGACACCTCTGGACGAAGGGGTGGGCAGAGGGGACCGCGACTTCGGATTCCGGGCGGAGAAAAATAGGTTGCTGGTAACCTACACTACACTCAAATGGTGAAAGGCCTGTGGCTGACGCTGGCAACGTATTGTGGGCGTACTCCACCATAGAAAGTCACTGACTCCAAGAGGAAGGATTCTTGGACACTAAACATCGCAATGTTCGCTCCAAATCCTGGTTGGCCCGCTCAGTTTGACCATTGCTCTGGGGATGGAACCCAGAGGACAGACTGACAGTCACCCCCAGAAGTTTACAAAACTCTTTCCAAAATTTGGATACAAATTGGGGTCCCCTGTCAGAAACCACGTCCGTCGGGAGGCCATGAATCCGAAAGATGTGGTCAATGACAATCACCGCTGTCTCCTTGGCTGAGGGTAATTTGGGCAAGGGAATGAAATGGGCCGCCTTCGAGAACCGGTCCACCACGGTCAAAACTACCGTGTGACCCTGAGAGGGTGGGAGGGCGGTGATAAAATCTAGTGCGATATGGGACCAGGGTCTCGAAGGCACCGGCAGCGGTTGGAGTAACCCATCTGGGGGTCGATTGGAAGTTTTACCCGTGGCACAAACTGAGCAGGCCAATACAAAACTGCGAACATCACAAGCCATGAGAGGCCACCAGAATTGTTGCTTGACTAAAAACATGGTTCGATTGACTCCCGGACGACAAGCCATATTGGAACAGTGACCCCACTGAATAACGCTGGACCATAACAAAAAAACTCTCCGGCACAAACAAACGGTTCGGTGGGCAACGAGTCGGAGATGTTACCCCTTCTAAGGCCTTCTTGACCTTCGATTCGACCTCCCATGCGAGTGTAGAGATAAATAGATTCTCAGGTAAAATGCACTCGGGAGTAGACAGGCGATCGGAGCGGTCAAAAATGCGCGATAAAGAGTCGGGTTTGATGTTTTTAGAACCCGGGCGATACGAGAGAGTAAAATCAAAACGTCCGAAGAAAAGAGCCCACCGAGCCTGCCTGGAATTAAGTCTTTTAGCCGTGCGAATGTATTCCAAATTTTTGTGATCGGTCCAAACGATAAAAGGTACCCCCGACCCTTCTAACCAGTGGCGCCACTCCTCCAATGCTAACTTGACTGCCAACAACTCTCTGTTGCCAATGTCATAATTGCTTTCGACAGGGGACAAACGATTGGAAAAAAAACGCGCAAGGATGCATCCTGTCATCTGAAGGAGAGCGCTGGGATAACACTGCACCTACCCCCACCTCTGACATGTCGACCTCCACCACGAACTGACGTGATGGATCAGGGGTTATCAGAATGGGGGCTGAAACAAAGCAACCCTTCAGTTTGGCAAACGCAGCTTCTGCTGCGTTTGACCACCTGAATGTCGTTCTGGGGGAGGTCAAGGCGGTCAAAGCCGCGGCTAGTCGGCTGAAATTGCGAATAAAACGCAGGTAAAAATTGGCGAACCCCAGAAACCTCAGTAGGGCCTTACGGGAATCTGGACTTGGCCAATCTACCACAGCCTTAACCTTGTCAGGATCCATGCGCATTCCCTCAACCGAGATGATGTGACCTAGGAAGGGAACAGACTGTGCATGAAACACACATTTCTCCACCTTAACAAAAAGCCCATTCTCTAGCAACCTCTGAAGCACTTGTCGGACGTGTTGCACGTGCTCCTGGAGAGACGATGAAAAAATCAATATATCATCCAGGTAGACATATATGAACCGATCAACCATGTCTCGCAACACGTCATTGACAAGTGCCTGGAAGACCGCTGGGCTATTGGACAGAGCGAAAGGCATAACCAAATATTCAAAGTGCCCCCTAGGGGTGTTAAATGCAGTCTTCCATTCATCCCCCTCCCTAATGCGGACCAAATGATAAGCATTTCTTAAATCCAATTTCGTAAAGATAGATGCTCCTTGCAACCTCTCGAAGGCTGAAGACATCAACGGCAAAGGATAAGTATTCTTTACCGTGATGTTGTTCAGCTCTCGGTAATCAATACAAGGTCACAACGATCCATCCTTCTTTCCCACAAAAAAGAACCCTGCCCCCGCTGGAGAAGAGGAAGGGCGGATGAAACCCGTTGCTAGAGAATCAGAAATGTATTTCTCCATGACCTCTCTCTCAGGAACAGAGAGTGAATATAATTTGCCCTTAGGTGGAGACGTACCTGGCAATAACTCTATGGCACAGTCATAGGGACGATGCGGAGGGAGAGAATCAGCCCGAGACTTACTGAACACCTCCTTCAGATCCCGATACTCCGTGGGCACGTTTGATAAATCCCCCGTCTCCTCCTGTAACACATGAACAGAGACAGACGGACAGGCAGAGACAAGACAGGACTTATGACAAAAACTGCTCCATTCCGATACTGATTTGAGTTACCAGTCTATCTTGGGATTGTGACGGGTGAGCCATGGGTGACCAAGGACGATGGGTGCTAGTGGAGTGTCCAGGATGTAAAATGAGATAGTCTCTGAGTGATTGCCTGATGTGGTGAGAATGATGTCTTCGGTAACCAGAGATATGGTGGGGAGTTTTTGACTGTTGAGGGCGTGCACTGCAATCTGATGGGTGAGTGGTTTGAGGGGAACTTGGTGATTGAGTGCAAAATTGTAATCCATGAAGTTGCCTTCGGCGCCTGAGTCCAAAAGTGCGTGACAATCGTGATGGTGGTTGGACCATCGGAGTCTAACCGGAAGGAGAGTCGATGTCGATGAGGTCTTCTCGGCGGAGATCCCACCCGATAGTAGCCTCATACTTACTACCGGGCTGGGCCTTTTAACGGACAGTTGTAGGCAAAGTGTCCCGCTCCTTCGCAGTACAAGCAGAGGCCCTGGGATCTCCGCCTTTCCCTCTCCTCCCGGGAAAGCCGGGCTCGACCTACCTGCATGGGCTCAGGATCGTAGATGTGGCTGACCGCGTCCCCACCTCCAGCACGATGAACCTCCGATTCCGCCGAAGAACGGTAGTTGGGTCCTCTTCGCTCTACTCGAGACAATCTGGCGTCCACTCTCAGTGCAAGCGCGATTAAATCGTTGAGTTTAGGTGGCAAGTCCATAGCATAAATCTCCTTTTGGACATGGTCAGCCAACCCATGCAGGAACATATCCCACTGCGCCTCCTTGTTCCATTGGCTCTCCGCCGCCAGGGTCCGAAACTCCCGAGTAGTCCAAGTAGTCCGACACGGATCAATGTCCTTGACGCAGCTGTTGGACTTGCTGGGTGAGCCGGACACCTGCGCCACTAACGCCTGAACAGCACGAGCG